>WMED01003369.1:0-22318 GCA_019650415.1 Pipa parva
GTTTCTTTAGGGGTTCCGCCAGAAATCTGATGACACAAAAGGGTTCCCCTGAAGAAAAAAAGTTGAAAAATACTGGTGTACAGCACCAGCAAGTTCTAACTGACTATACAGTCTGCAGGTTACTCCTTGTTTTAAGTGACATTGCATCATAGGAGTTGTAGTATTTTTAATGATGTCTAAAACTAAGTTTACTAACACAGAACAAAGTTTTTGAAATATGCAATTACTCCAGCAAGAGCTGACTTTGGTTTGGGAAAAGGGTTGATCAGTGATGCTTACACTATTGGGATATAGCTTTTAAAGGAGACCTAAAGCCAAAAAATAAAAAAAGACTGTTAAAATACTTGCATTATACTGAGCCGATTGATTACAGTCACAGCTTGAGCTGTGCTGTAATTAGCCGGCTCCCGATGCTTCCTGCACAGCACACTGGCTGACACAGAAGCCAGTGCGCAGCTCCTTCTTCATTCTCCGGCTTCTACATCATCACGCTCATTGTGGGGAGCCTTCTTTTGGCCCCTGCAATGAACGTGATGATGTTTAAGCCCTGAAACACTCGTGGTGTAACAGGGTGGGAGGAGCTTCGCGCTGGCTTCTCAGTAAGCCAGCACTGTGAGGAAGCATCGGGAGCCAGCTAATTACAGCACAGCTCATGCTGTGACTGTAATGAATCGGTTCAGTATAAGGTAAGTTTTTTTTTTTTTTTTTGTTTGTTTGTTTTTGTTTTTTTTTTCTTTTTTCTTATAAATTTTTTTGGCTTTTGTTCCCCTTTAAGATGTGAATGTGTTTATATTGGTTTTCCATGATGGAAAAATACACTGCTTGTGAGATATTTCTTTTATAGAGACATGGAAAGGCTTGGCAACTTTCAAATTATTTTTTATAACAAAAGAGTACAATAGTCACTATATGACAGACAATCCTTTTGGCTGTACATGTGCAGTTCCGCTCATTCAGTCTGATAGCTGAGCATATGGATCTGCATTCAGACGGTCCTCCCATATGGAGGTCTTGATTGGGCATATCTGATAAGGGGTCTCTGTAGAGTTTGGTTGATGTACCATTACATGAACTAAGCAATTGACTAATCAAACAAGATATTTCCTTTTGACTCAATAAGAATGTGTTAAAAATCAAAGCAGACTGGTAGTGTAAAGACTAAATTTTGGTGCTTTGATCTGCCAGTTCAGCCATTTTTTTTTTTTCTGCCTTACTTTATTTGCTAGTGTATAGTCACACAGGTTCAATGTAGGATTGTAAAGTACAATGTTGAAAAACGTATGCTTGGAGACTTTACACAATACTCAGGTAGAATAAAAATAAAAAGGTTTATGGAGAATGTGATATCGTCTCTTACATGACATATATCTATATAGATATCTATATCTATATAACAAATGAAATTAGATTAATAATCATTATATAACAATGCCATTGAATTAATAATCATTATATAACAATGCCATTGAATTAATAATCATTATATAACAATGCCATTGAATTAATATGAAAAAGACCATTTTGGAATAAGATCAACACCTTACATTTTACCAATAGAGTTCATGCATTTTATTCTAAGGCCTCTGCTCTGTGTCAGTCGAAGCACCATTGCAGCAATTCTGTTTTTCCATAATGTGACACTATTATTGGCAATTTTATTTTGCAGAAATTATTGGGACAGAACACTTTCCTGCTTGTTCTGAAGGAGAAAAAGCCACCAGACAGTACCCATGGAGGATAGATAACAAATACTACTCAGCTGATGTGAATATCTGTGTGGTGGACAGCACAACCCAGATTACTGCACAGATTGCCGAGTCAGTCCAGGCTTTTATTGTTTACTTCGATAGCGAAATGGTAATTTGATTATAACAATAAAGTGAATGTAATACAATACCAACTGCTTTCTGTCGTTTAGCAAAGCAGAGTTCCTTACCATGGTAAAGACATCTCTTAAAGGACCAGGTTGAGGTTCTTCCACTCTGTTCCATTTCCTGGCTGGGTGATCCCTTTTGTAAAGGAAACTGTACTCCTTATCAGTGTTATACCATTCGAAAGAGACAAGTCAAATATAGGTGATATCTTTTATTGGCTAACTGAATAGATGGTAAATGTAAGCTTTCCAGATTACTTAGGTCTCTTCTTCAGGCATGATATAGTTGTTCATACCATGCCTGTAGAAGAGACCTAAATATCCTCGAAAGCTTACATTTACCATCTATTCAGTTAGCCAATAAAAGAGAGAACCTATATTTGACTCTTCTCTGCTTATGTCTGTGGCTAACACAGTGCTACACTTACTGACCATGGGGTAAAGTGAGGATTTCTTGTTATACCCATGTACCATGAATAAAGGAAATTATATGACAAATACATTGTATGAAGCTCATTGCTAGGTAATAGCAATCCCTTGGTCCTGACAGCATTGGTAGATTATGTCCTGAAGC
Organism: Pipa parva; assembly: GCA_019650415.1. Classification (NCBI taxonomy): domain Eukaryota; kingdom Metazoa; phylum Chordata; class Amphibia; order Anura; family Pipidae; genus Pipa; species Pipa parva. The sequence continues at coordinate 2,448 of WMED01003369.1, forward strand.
TTTTTTTTATCTTGTACTGCGTGCATAACAGCAATTTCACTTTAGGTCTCGAGTTCCCCCACCCCTTTAAAGTATGCAGCCCCAGGAAGAAATGGCTGCAAGAATGAATCAACCTTCTCCATGGGGTTTGCATTACACTCTGGATAATAGTCTGGTAGCGGATTCAGGAGAGAGAAGCACAACTGGAATATTTGCTGCTAACTTTAAAATGAAAAACTTTCTTAATTATTTACATTTATAAAAGTTCAGTTTATTTTTTTTTTTTAATAGCTCTCCTTCAATTTAACATTGTACCCCAACAAAAACAGTAGCTGTCTTTCAAGCAAAAAATGGTCTTTAAAAAAAAAGAAAACTTTGGATATTTTCAAAAACTTTATAATGTTTGAATTTGCTAAGCAGGTACTGTCATTTACATGAGGGGATTTTGTTTGTGCCTCAAACAATGCATAATGTTGAGTAAAATAATTACTGGGTAAAAGAGATTTGTGTAAGTGTAAAAAGCTGTTATCATGGTTCTTCATGATAGCGGGCAATGTATTTCCTGTTACTTGCCTGTATCTACTTCCTGTCGAAAACAGTTGACCTGCTTACTGATTTTCATATTGAACTATCTGTCTACTCAAGCAGTAGCCTCAAGACTAATGGAACAGTTTTGTATATTAAGCACTAACATATGTCTGCGTTCATACTGCTGGATGAGCCAGCAGACCAAAGGCACTTTTTAAAATATTTTTAGTATTTTAATAAGTGCCTTATTTGTTTTGACTCAGTGCTCTTTAAACTAGTATAAAAATCAAGTGTTTAAAAAATAAACCCAGGACGTTTCATGCTTATAATATGCACAAAAAGAAGACTGATCTCACCCCAAATGTAAACTGACAAAACGTTAGAAATGTTATGAACAATTTTAAAGTAAACGGCAAATGAAAGGCAAAAGTCTTTTGCTAGAATTTAGTCTAAATTGAGTCAAAGCCACCAGAGTAAATGGAGCTGTGTTGGTGATTGGTCTATATAAACAGACAGGAACCTTCTGACTGCCTATAAACTAATTTTACACATCAGAAGAAGACTTCTATAATTGGAATGAAAGCCCAATGATCTAATAATATTGCATGTGTGGGGATGGTCCAAAGTGACTAGGAAACATGCAGGTTTTTACTGTCAATTTTATGTTTTATTTTCTTAACAGGTGTACTAGTATATCTATATGCTTTTGTTTTTCTTGTTTTTAGGACATAGATGTTTGGGTGCACAAAAGACTTTGTCACTATATATTTTGTTGAATTATTTGAAAGGAGAAACAGACAAAATATTACATGCTGCTGAGACATCATCAGTACAAAAATCAGGGTTTTTTTTTTTCTCTAAATCTAGTTGTGCTATTTTGAATAAATGATAGAGAAGAATTCCAAGGAAAGCAGTATGTCCCCTTCCGCTAACATAGAGAAATGTAAAGATTCACAGAATAAATATTCGCTGTTTGTGCAGAGCTTTTTCCTCTCATTTTGTTATCTGCATTGAGGAAGCATAAAACCCAATTCTAATTTGTTTGATGCTTAAAAGCTTCCCCTTTCAAAGAGAAATAGAAGAGTTCAGTGCCCTCATTCCCCCAAGTAATCCTCTCAGCTGCTCCATATAGCAGGGGGTTAGTAGTGCTTCCAGATGCTAACAGTCACATTTGGAAATGCTAATCATGTTTGTTAGGCTTACCCCAGCATTCATTATGGGCAAAGGGGAGTAGTTTAGTTCCATCACTTGTTGCTCCTTCTTGGAACAGCAATGTCCATTCTCTTCCAGTTTTTTTTGTGGTACCCATAGGTTGATGGTCACATTCTATGAAAATGTTGGTGTAATACATAAATGGTATATTTGGCTCTTGGGCAGGGTAGTGCCCATAAAAAAGCTCCACTTCTGGCCTTGGCTTCTCCAGTTGGACTATTCTCTGGGAAAGTGGTTGGGAATACATAGCCTTTTGTAACATCAGCCTACATGTACACATTTGCTTCTCTTTAAGATCTGATCACTGATAATTTTAAGTCTTCTACAGATGTACACAAATGATTCTTCTATGGTTTAATACTGCTCAGACTTATTCACAATTTTTCACTAGAAAACAGGTCTGGAGAAGGTATCTGCATGGCTCCCGCTGTTAGAAGACTGGCTGCTGGATGTTATGATCCTGGTGTGTGAGAGGGTGTCTGATACTGGTAAGAGGACTATAATAGCTATTTCTGTTGAGAGAATCATTCAACAGTATTTCATTTGGCTTTGGGCTGTGCCGGAAGGCGGTGTAATTTGTGATTAGCATGTGCATTTGTTTTCCCTTTTCCATTTTTCCATGTTTTGTGTAATTTTTTTGGTCCAACTGCACACACAAGCACATTGTATTGTTTACAAAATAAACATTTATAATATGTTTTCCATTTGTGGGTATGCAACTGCAACATTAGTGTGTTTTCACTTGCATGCCTAATTATCCCTATCTGCCATGCAAAATAGCTCTAGTCTGAAAGGCTTACCATCTTGCAACTTCTTTTTCTCACTAGAATGGAGAACTCTGGCACTGACCTGATGCTGTTGTGTAAGCCATACTGTAGGCTCTGAGTGGTTCACACACGCACAATCAGAGGTGATGTCATAGGCACAGTGGAGGCCGATCCTAAGCCCCACAATAAAATAAAGGAATCGGAGAAAGCCCCTACCTGTCCCAGAGGGTTATTTAGTGAAACTCCAGCTGACCAGTCAGTCTAAGGCTTTAGTACCCTTTTACAACTGTATCCTGTTAATCACAAAGTGAAATTGCATCAGTTGCTTGAAGCAAATGTAGTTTTTTTTATAGGTTTGCAGTAAAATTCCATTTGCAGTCTGTCAGATGCATCAAACAATGTAGCGTAAGTTAATATGCACAGAAAATATGAATGGATAAATTTCTATATATAACTCTATAAAAAAAAAATCTACAACTTTCTATATATATATCTATTTATAAGATAACTCGGCTCATATATAAACAGGGAACTATTTTTTTTTTTTTTCCAAATATGCCTTTGATGCTTTTGCCTTGTTTAAAGCTTAATTTTCCATGATTTTCTCACATAACGCAGGTGATTGGACAATTATGCTTAAGCCCATTTAGATACAAGCACTTATAATTGGATGAGGCAGGGGGTGGGAAAGAAGGTGTCCTGCAACAGTACGGATTTACATATACATTTGCTTGAATCTTAGAATTTCTAAATATCACCATGAACTTTATTATCCTTCTATGTAAATTTTAATTTGAGCACTGATGGCAATGGTTCAGTGTAATGAGATAATTTGTTTGAAAGCAGGGTTTATCTTACAAGTTTTAAGGGCAAGGATTGTGTATAGAAAACATTTCTACTTTTCCCCGTATTTTAATGTTATGCCTAAGCAATATGATCAACTGCCACTAATGCCATTCTCCATAGAAACTTAAGAACAGCGCTTCTCTTGGTCATAGATGGTAATCTCTCTATGGTAGATAGAGTCTAAATAAAAATCTAATGTTTTTATTTTCTGAGGATAAAAGTTCAGAAGATGCCGAAATCAACAAAGTCCTGTATCTGATGGTGGAGAAATTCAGAAATGCCCTGCATTGTGATTTTATTTTTTTTAGTCTGGATAAATAAAAGCTGACTTTCCTAAGAAGAACCCTGTGTGTTTATATTTCTGCTTAGGTGATGCCCATGGAACTGTGGAACACCAGATACAGTGTGCAGCAGACTTTATATCCAGATATAGTACAATCTTTTACCATCTCCAGCTCCCCTTATGGGAAGGCTGGTGTGCTGTGGGGTCTTTCAAACCTGGTCATCAGTTCAACCCACCTATCTACTTTTTTATTTTTGTCAGATACCAGCTAATTTAGGGCTGTCCATTGGATCAGAACTTAAAATCCTTGCATTACCAAAGCTGTCCAGTTCAGAAATAAAATAGATGACAACTTAGATCAGCTAAGGGAAGCATTGTAGTAGACACTTCTAGTTCTATGATTACATGCAGGAATGCCTAGGGGAAGAGTTCTATGGATACAAGTTGTCCTCTCATAGTTTAGTTTAAAATCAAATAACAACAGAAAAGTGAATCGTTCCCATTTGCATTCGGATGGCGGTTATTCCTACATAGGACTGATAGAATGTTATATTTTATGACTAAAACCTGATTAATTTTTTTTTTATTTGTCTTTTTATTAGTTGCTGCTTTGTATCACATAAAAATTCCCACCCAGTACTATTGTTTTCAGTGTCACTTTAGATATACTTGTCTAGTAAATGAATCATTTACAGTGTTCTCCTTTTGACATTTAAGGCACTTCACTCTACTGCCCCTCCCTACATTTCCTCACTCATATGTCCCTACATTCTTCAACGTCAACTGCGCTCCTCTCAAAGCAACCAGCTTTGCATACCACATACTAATACTGCCCTTTCTCATCTAAAACCCTTTTCTCTCTCTGCCCCCACATATGGAATTCTATACCAAACTGAAGTCCTATCTTTCAGAGCACTAGCACTGATCTTAATCACGGAGTTTTATGTATATATTTTATCTTTAGTTATTCATGTTTAATATCTGTATGTATAGAACTATTTATTTGTATTTATTGACCTATGTCTCAGCACATTGTACAGCTCTTATTGTCCTTCCATCTGTGTATGTAAGTCTTCCTCACATTTAGATTGTAAGCTCTATGGGACAGAGATCTCCAACCTCTTGTCAACAAGCACTTAGGGGGGAATTCAGCATGCAGCGAAGTGAGCTCCGAAGCATTCGGCTCATTTCGCAATTGGTATTATGCGCATGCTGATGTCCTGCGCACGGACATCAGCATGCGCATAATACCATTTGCGAAGTGAGCCGAACACTTCGGAGCTCACTTCGCTGCATGCTGATTCCCCCTTAAAGTGTTATATCCTTGTGATATTATACTTGTATTGTTTAATGTACTTTCCCCATGTCTGTATTATACTTGTATTGCTGAATTGTACAGCCCTGTGTAAATCTGTGGTGCCCTATAAATAAAATTATACATACATATACGTACTCATGAGTGGTTTCCAAAAGCTGAATATAATGAAATCTTATTTCCTAGAAATCCATTTTGAAATTTTGGAAGCACAGATTAATATTTTATATATAAATACATATTGGATGTTTATTATGTCAGTGTCGCAGGTTTCCGCTGCTTTTTCTTCTAAAATAAGGCACCCTGGATGGCAAAGAGACAAACAGAAACATTTAGTCACAACATAAACTCTACAAAGTGTTGAAATACAAAAATAAATATTCAGTTTGGCATCTGAATTAGGTGCAATTATACTCACCATATGTCTCTTTTATTGATATTCACATACAGCACTTGTAACAAATGTATGCAAGAGAGGATGACTTACAACTTTGATCTATTTTTAATTAGTTACAAGCAAGCCAATTAAACCAGTTGTTCAGATCATTCTCATTTCCTTCTCTTAAGAAAGACATTGAATTTAATTTGGAAATGTTCCTATACATATTTAGTTTGTATACCACCTAGTATGGTACTGGGAGTATGTTTAAAGGAGACACTCCACCCTAGCGGTCTATTACTGCAGGACAAGTTTGGCAGTCAATCTAAGATTAAGATATTGGTATCACCAAGGTTAAACTTAATTTAACTTGTGCCTGAAAAAGGAAACTCTTAGGGCTAGTATGTGCCCGTTCTTTAGTTTGTATTATTGCCACAGGCACTCCTTCCTCAGAAAAGTTAATTTTATTGGAAATGGTTGTTTAGGCTGGTAAAGAAGTGCTGAGTCACAGTGCTCTGCTGTGTAGCAATACCAACAAATTATGTTTGGCATCAAAGCTGTATATCCGACCTTTAATTAATGAATTTAAAAAAAATCAGGAAAAGATAGAAAAACTAGATGTTTCTGCTTTCCCAAAATGTTCTCAGTCCAACTTGTAGCTTTCCAAATTGCTTCTTCCCCTGGTTGTTGTTGATTGCAGCAGGATGTACCATATTGGAGGAGCCAGTTAAGACCAATTCCTCCCAATGGGCAAAGCTTTTTGCTGTCTTAAGCACTCTGGATAGAAGGACAGTCTTACATGCTCAGTAAACAAGTGGCTGATGTACATTAACAATATCCTATACCCTTAGAACAGAGATGTTCTTGCCATAATGTTGATACAATAAGTTGGCGGAATTCAGGACAATAATTCTGTTAACAGTTCCATCTTTTTCAGCAGGAGTGAGCAGACAAGCTGCACAGGAGTGGTGTATTAAGCATGGGTTTGAGCTGGTGGAACTGAATCCTGCTGAACTACCAGATGAAGATGGTAGGGTGAAGCCTGTGTAATTTTCTTTAACCACCTCCATTGAGCGTTTCATGCAGACTTAACTTTCTTTCTCACTCACAGATGATTTCCCAGAGTCCACTGGTGTTACACGTATTGTCCAGGCCTTGAATGCTAATGTGTGGTCTAATGTGGAAATGAAGAGTGGTGAGTGACATAGTGAAAGAATTTTTTTGTTAAAACTATTTTCTATATTTTCTGCATTTGTTGCACTATATTGCCTATGGTTCTTATAATCTTTTATATGGACTGTGCACCTTAAAAGGAACTCTGTCCATTTGTCAATTTTTTTTTTTAAAGCAGTATATAGTCCTTCCTTTTAAATTTCCAGACAGTTTCTTACTGAAGCACCTTCTGTCTGTCACCTACATCCTCTTCCTCAGTTCATTTAGGAATCTTAAGCCATGAAAATGACTGGGCAGGTTATTCACTAAGGTGCGAATTTGACTATCAAATTCTCAAACAGCAGATTCCCATAGCAAATCCACAACTGCGATAATTTCACAGTTATAAATTCGCGACTGTGACAATATTCTCATTATAAAGATGCGACTGTGACAGTAGCAGTCTATTGCAACTGTCTTTAGCCGGCGAATTCACACTTATAAACAACAATTTAGACTTTAGTGAATAACCCCCTAAATGCCTTGGGAATTCTGAATAACCAGAACCGGAATTCTGCAGGTGCACAACCTCACAGCTGCTACCAACCTGCTTCTTTTTTTACAGAATTTGGAGATTCTGAAAAATCTGTGAGATTCCGCACTGATCAGCTGAAGAAAGTAGGAAATAGAGTAGGGGCTACTGTAATGAAGTGGCAGTGAATACAAAACCAATGAAAATAAGTAAATTATTTATTTGGCAAAAAAAAAAAAAAATAGCAATTAGATATATCTGATGGGCCTGGACTGTTCCTTTAACCTGCACCCTTCATACTAGTAAAATATCATCACGTGGGTACCACATATTGTTTTGGAGCAGTGTTCCTTTATGTGTGATTATGAAACATAACTACTTATAGATATGTGTGTTTGTTTTTTATGAGTTTTACTTACAATGCCTTTACATGAGTTTACATGAGTTATCGGTTTATGTGCATTTCAGATGTAATTGGATTTATTAGAATCATTGTTAAAGTGCACCTGTCACCTCAAAACTAATATTATTTTAAGTTGTACTAATGAAATAAACATTTTTGTAAATATATATGTATTAAAAAAAAAAAAAAAGTACCTTTAAATAGAATTTCTCTCTGTCCTCTTCCTTGTCAGTCTGACTTTTCTTTCCCAGAGTGTTGAGTGGGCTGGGCTAAATGTTGATTGACATTATAGCTCCTCCAATGAAATCACGATTTAGCAGGGATGTGTTTGGAGGAGCTATAATGTCAATCATTGTTTAGCATAAATAAAACGAGACAGGAAAGGGGGGAACGTCTGCATACTTTAGAGGAGTACTAAGGTCCAAATAGAAAAAGGTTAAGAATAAAATATAACCTTTATTGATACTATTAAAATTACCAGACTAATTACTAAAATAGAAAAATAGATTATTCCTTACTCAGTACTCCTGTAAAGTGTGCAGATGTCTTCCCCCCCACACACACACACTCACACTTTCCCTTCTTTTATTTATTCTGATTGAGCAATACATTTAACACCTTTACCTACACTATCCCGATTACTGGAAATAGTTGCAGTGTGGTTTTTCCACCTTTTCTCTTCTCCTGTGCATTACATGTGATCATTATTTAGCCATGCTACCCAACCCAGGTAAGGCTGGCAGGCAAGATGAGAGAGAGAAATGCTGTATAAAAGTAAAAAAATTTTTTATTTATTTATTTTTTTGAATACGTATATATTTACAAAATGTTTATTTCATTAACACAACCTAAATTGGTATTAGTGTTTTGAGGTGACAGGTACACTTTAATCTTTAACAAATACTCTGAAAATTGGTATATATGCACTATAAAATTGAATAAATACAATACAATATACATTTAAATGCGAGTCAAAATACTGTATATTTCAAAATGAGCAAACTCCTGTGTGCACTTAACCTACGAGGAAGATGCCCTCCTTCAAACTTTGGGTTCTAATCATCTCCCTTCTCGGTGGGCAAAACTCCGATTAGCCTGACTGTACTGGTGTGTATCTACTAAGCCCCATTATAAGAAGTTGCCAAATTCCACCTGGAGAAAATGGGATGTTTGATAAATATTTTGGCCAGATCTACATGATAACCTGAAAGTTTCATATCAGCCTGGGTACTATTAACCAATTGGTTTTAGGATAGGGGAACACCAGGTTTTTCTTCTAGTATCACTTTGTTTGCTTGTGTTTCAGATGTGCAGTCTTGCTGACACACTGAGTGGTAACTGAATATCCATGTTATTCCAGAACAATCCTTTGGGATCTTCAGTTCATTGGCTCCAGTGAATCACTCTCCAGAGACCAGTGATGAACTGCAGGTTGATGTGAGTGGTGTCCTTTGTCTGCTTCTGAGGTCAGCAAATAGGAAGCAGAAACTGGGCCTGCCATAGGACCAGTGACTGTTGCTGAAAATGTAGCCCAATACTTCACAGCTAAATAAACATATTGTATGACTGAACAGGTGCCTGTAAACACAAGATATATAACATCCAGGTACCAGAGAAACTAAACTACAAGAAAGTATTGTGCAAGATGAACACAAATGTACCAGTCCACACTGAAAATGTTGTTTTTATGTTAATGTTTATTTAAGAAATTTATATACCTCGGTCTATCTTATGCTTTCTCTCTCTTTTTATTTTTTTAACTACTAACATTATCAATGCAGCCCTAAAGAAACAACCATTCTAGATTATCCTACACACTGCACACAGACTGGTCCTTAGAGACAACCATTCTATATTATCCTACACACTGCAAACAGACTGGTCCTTAGAGACAACCATTCTAGATTATCCTACACACTGCACATAGACTGGTCCCTAAATATATTAAAGGAACACTCCAGCCAAAATTAAGAAAAAAAAAAATGCATATGCTAACTTATACTAATTACTAACTTTTAGTAAATGTGTTTTTTTTTTTTCAATTTTGGACAAAACGTACACTTTCTTACCTGTAAAGAAGTGCAGTCCAGCACTTCCTTCTTGCTGACTCCATCTTCTTTCTGTGCCAGCGACTCTACGGTGTCCGGTTCAGGCAGTCCATCTGAGCTGTGTTCTCCGCTGCAGCCACTCTCCCTGTGAAACCCCACATCAGCATTTCGGAATATTCACATGGGACAACATGCACATCATCAACGCGTCCTCCCTTGACGACGTGCATGCTCTCTTGTGTGACTATTAGGAAATGCCGATGTGGGGTTTCACATGGAATGCAGCCGCAGAGGAAAGTGCACCTCAGATGGACTGCCTGAACCGGACACCGTAGAGTCGCTGGCACAGAAAGAAGATGGAGTCAGCAAGAAGGAAGTGCTGGACTGCACTTCTTTACAGGTAAGAAAGTGTACTTTTTTGTCCAAAATTTAAAAAAAAAAACACATTTATACTAATTATTAACTTTTACTAAATTAGCATATGGGTTTTTTTTTTCAATTTTGGCCAAAGTGTTCCTTGAAGCCATTTACACTCAAGCTCTTGGTTATGCCTTTCCTAGAATCCTTTAAAAAGGCAGTAACACAAAAAAAAGAACTGAAATGTATGTATACTTTTATTTAAATAAGCGCCTCTAGGTTACACAGCGCTGTACAATCCAACAACACAATTATAATACAGAGAAAGTAAAAGTGCTTAACAAAGAACAAGCATATAATCAAGAAAATACATCATTCTTAAGTGCCAGGCCATGATTGAAACAAGAAGATGGAGGTCCCTGCCCCATAGAGCTTACAATCTAAATAGGAAGAAGACTACATACACAGATAGGAGAGTAAAATATGACCCATACCCCATTTTCCTAAATTTTATAATCTGTGTTTCCAAAATTCTGGAGAATTACCAAAAAAATATATTTTTATTTTATGCATACATTTACATTCACTTTTTGGGACCAACAGATAAAAGATTTTATGTTGGTAAAACCCACATGCCCTTATGATATGGTGGCATTGCCACATTCATACTGGCATTGTCTGGCCATCCAACTATATTATCTATCCAACATTTTCACCTTGATCCCTCAATTTAATCTTTCTTAAAATTAAAATCCTAAATGGGAAATCTGCATGTAAATACACAATATGTAATGCAGCTTTTTTTTTTATCTTATCCTTTGATATAATAACTACAATGTCTGCACTGTATATGTGATATGCCTATGTATTAAGGTCATAATAATATTTTAGCTGATGGTGCACAGACACTACAATCACTTCTATGGCCTTGAAAGACTCACAGATCCCAGTATTGCTTACAAACCTGTTTGGTTTAGTTCAATTTAATTAATAAGAAAGAGGAGTACCGTAGTGTTAATTCATATTTAATTTTAAATAATAGTTCTATTTAGTACTGCTGTGACCTGATAAAGAGAGAATAATATTACTAAAGCTTATCTTAAACAACTATAAGTCCAAATAAAGTATAACCTAAAACTACAGTACCGTACTCCTCTTTCTTATTAAAGCTAGACATTTGCATTTAAAATCAGTTTGTGTCTGTGCGTGTTACAGAGCTGTTACCACTTCAGCAGCTACAGAGAGAAATTCAGTGCCTTTTTTTTTTTTTTTCGGCAGAAGTAGCATTGATTATCTACTCTTGTGTACCATCAGCCTTACAAAGGTGCTTAAAGTTGTTTTTTTGTTATCACTTAGCATTGTAGTTTATAGACTCATGACCTAAAAGTAAGAAGTTCAAATCTATTTGTCATCTCTAAGTGAAATTAAATTACAGATACACAAATACATACTCAGTCACTTTAAGCACACACTGCTGAATCCTTGCATCCTATTGTGCTGTACAGTAGTTTGCAGCTTGAAATGCATCCCTTACTTTTCCCACCAGGCTTCTGTGCCCCTCGAGGAAAGTACAGATCAGAACAGAGATGGGATCTCTGGAAACCCTGGAGTTTCTCAGGTTGATACAGTTGTAGGTAAGCATGTTCAGTGAATTACATATTTCAATATGTGCCTCCAGACACATAGCCACCTGTTTAAAACACCAAAAATGCTGCAAATGCAATTTACAAACTATATAATTACTTTTCACCTCTTAAATATTTCTAGAAAGTTTTTTGTTTGTTTGTTTTGGTAGAAATCTAGTTACTTTCAGAATTTTAGAAAATTAACTTTCAAAATTTTCATAGAAAACAGCAGGTTTTGGCGAGGATCTGCTAATCCACCAGAAAGAAAGATGGCTGAGACCAGAAGAGAAAAAACAAACACAAAAAATACAAATCAGGATTGTTTATTTTACAATTCCCAGTTGACTGGGTTTTTCCACTTTTTCTGGTATTACTGTTCCTTTAAAATATTTTTCTAAGTTTGGTTTAGGTGTCCTTTTTAAATAATAAGCTCAGTATTCATGATGCCTCTAAAGGTCACAGTACTAGCAATGATCAGCCTTCTATTTATCTGGACTGCACCATTCTCCAGTTACTGCAGGGAGGGAACACTTGTAAGTTTGTACAGAACTTGGTATTTTCAGAAGGGTTTTAACGTTAAATGCTAGAAAAGGGCCTAACGACAAAACCTTAAACCCTTTGTAAAAATTCTAAGTAGGTTAGAGAAGACTGGATTTAGTTAGTCTATAAATTGGAAACTGCTCCTGCAAAGAAAAAAATAACACATACCACTAAAGTATTTATTGAAAGGGTCCTTAACAACAGGAAAGGAAGTTGCTGTGTGAATTAGCATAAATGTTATTCTTGCAGTTCTTGTAAGAATGTCATCCTTGAAGCTGAATTTCTGATTCTTATTGATTTGTGTTGTTCTTCACTTAGCCATTGTAGCATCTTTTATCAGTTTGGTTTTCTGGGGAATCACATGCATAAATATTCTCTTAAAGAGAGTCTGTCACTGATTGGTGACCTGCATTGTTCAGAACACTAATAGCGCTTCTAAATCAGTGTATGTAATGCAGTAGCACAGGGCAACCCTTAGTGTCAGACTTGGTTTCACTTCCATACTAAAAGAAGGGCAGAGAAGAGTTCACCTATAGTCCTTTTAATATCTCTAGATCCAATGTTGGACCTTGACATTAGAGAGCTTGCCAGTCTGACCTGCAGTGAAGGAGACATTGAAAATTTCAGCAGGCTCTTCTCCAAACTACAAGAGATGAAAGGTAACTGAATCATGATTTTATTTATTATTATTATTATTATTATTATTATTATTTATTTTTAAAGCTTCCCCCTTTATATTAGAAGCACTACTTTAGCATGTGGTATCATCTGCTACACCAGAAAAACGGAGTTTTCACCACCATCACAGGAAAGGTTCTTTATGGCATGAGGGCCTCTCTATTCGCCACAGAAGGAAGAGTTTACGAGCAGCTTATTAAAGGTATAGGGCCTTATTGACTAAAGTGTGAATTCACCTCACTACAATTCAAGTCACATCGCCAAAATAGTTACAAATTCACTTCTCATTATTGAATAAACAGTGAATAGACTTGCCGTACAAGCGATCACTGTTGGATGCATAGTGTGCCATAGTCCGTTTCATGGAAGTAGGATGAGAAGTCATGCAAATGAGTGAGGCAAATTCCCCCAGTGAAGTGCAGTGAGGTCAGTCTCACACTGTCCTACTTAACTGTATTCTGTAAATATTCTATTTCTATGTCGCCTTGTTCCTAGGTCATATTGTCACTTAATCGCAGTCACCGTTGTCACTTTTGAGTGAATACTGGTGAACAGATGCGAATTCTGAACTCTGCGTGACTATTCAGTCTTTAGTCAATAAGGCTCATAATCTGGTATAATAAAGGTAGACTGGTGTTCAAAAAAGATGGCCCTTTCGCACAAATGGTGTTAACTGGATCATTTAGCAGGTTGTTGATGCCTTCCCTTTATAAGGTTAATCACTGAGAATGCTGCTGGTTCAGCAATAAAATACTGCAGAGCGGATAATAACTAGGGGAGTATTACGTATCTGTCCAGGATCTGCAGTAGGTGTAGAGGTAGTTATTAATCAAGGACACACTTCTATGGCCTTGGAGTTTCCTGAATTTTAGCTACTGGGCAGTTCTAAGGATCATTATTTGAAGGTCCTGTGTATTTATTATGAGCTATGTGTTTATCATGCACTGCATCTGGGGGCACTGTTAACTGTAACCCTTGTGATGTTGGTCCTGCCGTGTCACTTTATGTGGTCTGTGAGGCCCTGGGGGAAAACATTTTTAGAACTCCTGCTTTAGAAAATGGACCCTCTAAGTCATAGAATTCACTGCTGTGGGAGGCACTGATGATTAATTATTGGTCACGCTGAATTCTATTTGAATGGTGACTAATTTAGATTATTGGCACCATCGATGGCATAAGGAGTCATTTTGTTACCTGAGAAGGCTGAATTGACATTCCCCTGGATCAGCATGGAGATGGTTTCTCTTAATAGGATTGATATCAATTGTCTAACTGTACGAATGAGGTTACAATGTATTCTTTATTAAACTTGGAAAAGCCCGTTTCGGCTTTTCTGAGTTTAACTGGGGGCAAACACCTGGAAGTTTCTCGTGGTAAGTATTGCAAGAATCGTTGCGATCGATACTTGCCGAGATTAACTTTTTCTATTGAATATATCCATGGAAAGGGTATTCATACTAGAGTAATGTAAAGTATGGATACCCTTTCCATGGATAAATTGAATAGAAAATGTTTCTCTGGGCAAGTATCGATTGCAACAAATCTCGCGATACTCACCGCGAGAAACTTCCAGGGGTTCGCCCGATTATTAAACTAGGAAAAATGAAAACGAGCTTTTCTGAGTTTAATACATTTCACCTTTATAAATGTCTTGCTTCTCTCTTGTGCATTTCTACATACACAAAGAATGATATCCCTTACCTAACAGCATTCTGTTGATGATAGGCATATGATAAGCTATTATTGTTTTACAGTTAAAATGAATCCTGTTTGTGTTTTATGTCAACAGTTTTGCATTCTTTTCACACAATGTTTGTTAGTTAGTTAGTTAGTTTGCTTTTTTAATTTGATGATTGCTTTATTGTCTTTGTTTCTCTTCCTTACATTTCCCCCAGATAAAGCTGCCATCTTACCCCATGACCAGAGGAAACTTCATGCAGAAAAGGTACGGTGCATGAGTAATGCATCATTTTACTAGAGTGGAACAATATGGCCTTTAAATAGACTGTCCTCTTATAATGATCCCATTCTTTGTTTTACAATACCATTTAATTTCTGAGCCAGGGAAGGCAGTATGATCTATTAATTAATACATTGTTTTAGGAGCAATAATGAGGGATAACATAGGACCTCTTATTGGCTGGTCCATCTACTGTTGTGTTCCACTTGGAAATACAGGTTGAAAGGTGGGCAATTAAAGTAATAAATGGAATTTGCGGACCACAGTAATAGTAAAAAATAGACTAAAATAAGCTATTTAGCTTTATTGCTATAAAAATTGGGCTTTTTAGGGCACTTCCTGAAAATGTATTCTCTAAAGCATCATAGAAAACAATGAGATTAGATTAGGTCTGTTTAACAAACATGATTGTTCATTAATTTAACTTCAAAGATTACATTTGTGCAAGTGCTGTAATTCAGTAACTGCCACGCCAATCCAAATGGGAATTTTTCACTTTTTTTGGCGTTACTGGTTCTTAAAGTGAAACAGAAAGTTGCTTCTTACAGGAAGGAAATAGTGATAATCTTTTGAACACACTTCTGACCCAAGCGCAAAAGGTGACTTTTTTTTTTCAAACCTAAATCTAATCCTTTTGTTCCAAAACTACACTACACGCCAAAACATTCCCTTTTGGTTTTAGGCATAAATAAAACTTGTTTTATTCAGTGTACCATGTACAAGTTGGTCTAGATTTCTATGAAGGCTCTCGTGTCTCTTTTAGGTTGCTAAAGCTTTTTGGATGGCGATAGGAGGAGACCGTGATGAGATTGAAGGTCTTTCTTCTGAGGAGGAAAACTGATATCCATAAGCACTGGCTGTGTGCTTTTAGACTGGAATTCTTCATCTGCCATTCTGATTAGTTCAAGCTTCCATCCACATTCTTAATGCGCTGCCAGACCCATGTTTGTAGGAAGCTTTTTTTTTTTTTTTTTTTTTTTTGCCAGTGATAATCATCTGTATATTTATTAGACAACAATAATGAACTATTTTATATATTCCTTACAGCTTAAGTTGAACAGTGATTTGGTTTGTTACAAAGAGACTTTTAAATGAATGAGCTTTACATTGATGTATATGTGATGCTCTTTCCCTTCCATGGCTGCCCCAGTTACAAGCACCAAGACAGTGAATCTGTAATTCCTAGACTCCAGGCGACAACCAAATACTGTTGGGGAATGCTGGGAATTCAGCAGCAGCTGCAGATAGAGCAGCTTTAATTTTACTGTGTCCGGTGCCAGAACCAACTTATGAACATGTCCAAAATACTATTTGTTTCTTACAGTCTTAAAGTCAAGTGGGCTTCCCTTCTGCCGGCCTACAGCGAATATTGAAATAAAGAGCTTTAAGTCCAACCTGCCTAATTACTGTGGTTTTAAACTCTATGCAAGCAGTGCAATTTATTTTTGCTGTAATCTGTCTTTTGGGGTTTAATTTTACTGTAATAATCAGGAGAAAGTTTGGCACATACTGTTTCCCATAGTTTGCTAAATCCAGCTCTTTCCTGATTTGTGCTTATTATGTAATAACATGCATTTTGTGTCTGGTTTTTGACACAAAGTAAATGTGTAAATCACTGTTTTTTTAAGAACATGGATAATTTATCGACATGATTTATTTAGCCTGAAAAAAATATCCTCGTACGCAAGGAACCCATAACCATGTTTTATTTTGTTTATGACTTAAAACAAAATGTACTTTAAAGTAAATGATACTAGAGTAGGAAAAAATGATACGAAAAGTTTTATATTACTTTTTCTACATGTAAAAGGGGATATTTTGTCTGATCCTTCTACACAGCAGGATCGGTAATACTGTGACTAAAATAATGGCTATTCCTATAAAACTATGACCTCATAGCTCCCTAGGCTAGGGGAGCATGAACAAATCATTTGTTTTCATTAGTGAAGCCTTTTGACACATTAAATAAGAGACCTTTGCAATCAATGACAAAGCACTGTAGGTTTCTATATCACCTGACTTCATACAGTACTGTTTATGGATGTTCAAGAAATGAAACAGGATTATTTAAAAATGTAAACTCTTGGGATTATAACATATCTTTAATGAAATAGGATAATAGGACGAATAGGGGCTTAGTTTGCGATTGGAGCATTATGTGGGAATATCTGAAGTTTCAATCCGAATTACAACAGTCTTCCTTAGCAATTTGGTTCCTAATCTATCTTTGCTGATAACTGAATCCCTCACATCTGAAATCTATTTTTTTTATACCTAGAGGCTAAAATCTTTAGGTGGAATATTTTTCATGCTGTTAATGGGGGAGTGGAGTAAAGATGATCAAGCTCAGTGTGTTGTATGCACTCATGGGATACATTACTCTTTACAATATAGGAGTACACCAAGGTTATTGTTTCTCTTCTAATCCGCAGGCAGCACATACCAAGAGAGTAGGTGTTATGAATAACTGGGTTTGTGTGCCCATGGGCCTCTGCCAGTTCTGCTCTTTCTGGATCTTCTGCATCCTGTGTAGGGCATCTTCCACTGTGCTATTTTAGCTGATGAGATTAGGTTCCATCTAAAATTATGAGCTGTCCCATAGGCAGGTTCTGAACTCTTGATTCCAGAAGGTTAAGAGGTGAGTCAGGAATTTCTTAATGCTTGACAGTAGGTAAATAGAGCTTTATTTATATACAGGGTTTACTTACACTTTAAGAATAGCCATAGCTTGTGTAGTTAAACCAATGAGACTGTGATTCAATTAGCCCAAGATTACTATTACATCAAAGGAATATGACAGAATAGACATTTAAAACTAAGCTGCAGTCTTATTATGAACAACTTACAACTGCCCTGGTTAACAACAACAACAAGAAAAAACTAAACAGACACGAACAGAAAGCAGGATTATCTTTAAACACAGTACAACAAAACTGTGTGGTCAGTCTGTCTTCATATAATCCCAATAAAGCGGAACTGTCTGTACTTTCAAAAGGACTGTCATTTTGTCTGGCTAAACCTGTGGACAAAATCAAACTTAGAAGTGATGTTGAGGAATTCTTTAGGAGACTTTGACTTAGAGAATTTTTCTATGACAGAGACAACTATAAAACTAAAGAATCTATGGCCCATCATCACTCCGGCAATCCCACTAAACATCCACCTGGACCCCTAAATCAGGTATGAACCCAACACTTGATTACTATATTGACAGCTTTAGACAGATGGTCATGGCTACTGTACTTGCTAAACAACTAAAGTGGATACAGAATGTAACTGGAGCGGAGTAAAATGCCATTTTAAGTTTAAAAGCTAATAGGGATATTATTATTAAACCTGCAGACAAAAGGGGTGCTATTGTTATTATGAACACTTCAGATTACATTCAGGAGGCACACAGACAACTGTCAAACACCGTGCATTACCTCAGACTACAGGGGAATGCCACAGGTATTTTCAGGAAATAACTTGTAAAAATATTTAAGAGCTTTCCTGCCAGTCTAAGAGATCATGCACATACCCTGGAATCCAAGGATCTGAAAATTGGCTGCTTTTATATGGTACCAAAAATCCACAAGGAGGGAAATCCTGGCAGACCTATAATCTCTGGAGTAGGAACATTCACAGAAAACATTTCTGGCTGGGTGGAGAATGTTTTGAAACTCACAGTAAGGACCACACCCAGTTATATTCAGGATCCCACAGATCGCCTAAATCAGTGGTTCTCAACCTTTTTGAGACTGCGACCCCCTCCCCCACAATGATGTCACATGCTGACATTTGGGCACGGCGTCATTGTGTCACGTGATGACGTTCAGACACAACGTCATTACGTACACTTGTCATGTGAAGACGTTCGGGCACGACGTCACCATGCAGGAACCCCTATATAAAGGGACCTGCGCTCACTACCGAGTTACAGCTTGTTCTGAGACCCCTATGAGAGCACCATTTGACCCCCAAAGGGCTTGCAACCCACAGGTTGAGAACCACTGTCCTAAATAAACTTCCTGCCCTAGGCTCTGTACATGAGGAAACCATCTTGGCCATTATGGATGTAGAATCCCTTTATACCAACATTCCACATGATGATGTTATTGCAGCATGCCGTTTCTTCCTGCAGAAAGAGAATCCACTCACAGAGCCAGTTACTCAGTTCATACAATACTACCTGCACCAAATGGGGACAGCCATAGTATCATGATTTGCCCCACAATACGCAAAGCTATTTATGGCAAAACTGGAGGAGGACTTCTTTTTATCTTGTATCATCAAGCCCATGACCTATGTACTTCCGCTACATTGATGATATCATTATAATTCAGAAAACCTCTTCAAATTTCATGAAAATTACAACACTTTTCATCCCACAATAAAATTACTGCTGAGCCACTAGGAAACAGAGATCTACTTTTTAGACACAACAATATACATTAAGAATGGTAACTTTCAAACATCCATGTACCGCAAACCAATGGACCGACACATATACCTTTGAAGGGACAGCTTCCACCCCAAACACATAAAGAAATCCATTATCTATATATACGATAAAACCGCATTTGCTCTGATGCTGCGAACTGAGACATCTAGAGCAGCTCTGACAGGATTTCATCAAACAAGGTTACAGCCCCAGAAATACAGAAAACCAAATTAGAAGAGCCACTGCCATACCTAGAAATGAGCTCCTGATATACAAGCAGGCACCAGAAAAAATGTGCATACCCCTTGTGGTTACCTACAATCCAGATATGGAGGTTCTTTGCATAATTATGGAGGAACTCCATCCCATGCTACAAACAGATGAGAGGTTACAAAGAATATTCACAGAAGCCCCTCTCCTGGCATACAGACAACTGCCCAGCGTGAAAAAGGTTATTGTGCAGCGTGCACTTAATACTGCTCGCATCAATAGCACATTTCCATGTCAGCAAAAAAGATGCACAACCTGTACACACATTTAGGGTACCAATACTCCACCTACAAGGTGAGTACAATGTTCAGGGTACATATACCTGTGGATCTACCAACCTGGTGTGTCTGATCATGTGCAGGATATGCCCTAGTACAGGGCTCTATGTTGGAGAAACAGGTCTAACGCTGTGACAGCATATGAGAACACATAGATTCAACATCAACAAAGGCTAAACAGAACTACCTGTGGCAGCAGATTTTTGTAGCTACAACCACAGCATAGAGGACCTGAGAGTATTAGGGGGGAATTCAGCAAGCAGCGAAGTGAGCTACGATGCGTTTGGCTCACTTCG
>WMED01003370.1:8447-22317 GCA_019650415.1 Pipa parva
TATAACTGCACATGGGCAAATTAAAGTAATTTCTGAGACTATCTGAAAGAAATGCTGAGTTTCATGTTAATACTAAATAATTCAGCTTATGTTTCTGAGGCCTGATGTTGGTTTTTATCATGTTCAGGTTAGTGCCTGATTTATAATAAACCATGTGGTCATTTGGAAATGAAAACAAGTTTAAGTACCTTAATAAGAAGAGATAGCTGTTTTTAGGCTAAACTGCTGAGAGCTACCACCAGTAAAAAGCACTTGTCAAAGTAAACTGAAAGGTAGAATAGTCCAGCCATCTCTCCTTACACTGAACATGGAATAAAAGAGAACTTTCCAAGTTATCAAGCAGTGTAAGTTAAACACCTAACCCCCAGCCATCCTGAAAGTGCCATCACTCACTGACAACTTTCCTAAAGCAAAAAGTCCTGTTCCAGGCATTGAGAATTTTGCAGTCACATGGGACATTTTAACCAATGAGATTCAGCTTCCCAGACATAGCCAGAAAGGATTATAAACAGTCACATGCAGTAATAACTCTCTAGCTGCCAGATACTAAATAAAAAATTACTTTTTTTTTTTCTTCACATTTTTTTTTAAATTCCAGCCAAAAAAAAATGCAGCTTTTTTTTTTTTTTTTTTTTCACTTGGCTATTTTTGTGGCCTCTGGGTAACCGTCAGCTAGGGATGTTTTTAGGTACTTGTATGTAATTGTTACCAATAGTAATGATTGCAGCTGTGTGAATGACTTGCAGCCATTAAAAGAAAAATACTGATTGCTTGGGAAGTTTTATTTCCTTCACAGTTAAAGCATGCCCGATACATTTTCAGTAATGAAGCGCTGCCCGTGCATGACTATTTGTTGTTTTTCAATCAACATGCAGAAAATTATTATTCTTTCTTTCACTAAGTTAAAAGGAATTTTAGGTTGTATGTTCTAACAAAGCACAAGGCTGCCCAAATGTGGCATGACATTAGCACCTGAACTAAAAGAGAAAAAGCACTTTCCACACATATGCCTATGTATATATAGCTCCCCTTTCCATTTTGGCACAAGTTTGTTAAATTTCCACTACAAAGAAATTTCAATACATTTTACTGCAATTCCCTTCACTTTATTATTTAGTAACAAATTTACGTTTTTCTCAACATGTCCAGGAAAAGCAATCAGGCCAGTTCCATTCTTTTCACGGTAAAATATATATATAGACTAACTCAGGGCGAATGGAAAAAGCACAGCTGTTATGCTCATGGCGATGGAAGGGTATATACTTTTTTAATATACTTTACTTTATAAAGTTGAAGTCTATTGCAATTGCTGGTCTGTTATTGTAATGTCTGCACATAGGGGATATGTATAAAAGGGGGCAAAATGCTCAAAGAGTCAATCCCTGATTTTTATACTTCCTTTCATCATCATCTTTTTTTTTTTTTTACCAATTTCACCAATGTTCCCAATAGTTTTTGGGCTGAACTAACTTGTGTAAAATGGACAATATAAAACCTGTTGCAATCTATCTCAAAGTCAGCATAAATAATTGACTCTGTAGAGACTGACAAAACCTAGGTATATTTACATGAAAAGGAAATAGGAAAAAGAAACAGAAGCAAGGCAGGTACAGGGAGGACTTATTCATTAAAGAAGGAATTCAACTGTCAAAGTGTATTAATTTCACTAAAAGCGTAAGTAAACCCTATTTATAAAGATTGCCCCATTAAAGTATTGTAAAGTGAAAAAACGATTAGTAAAATCCTCTCTCACCTTTTCACTGTGCAGCACTTGTTATCCCTCTGTAAAATATTCCTCCTATCTGTAGAGTATGAGGTCACGTCCCCACCCTTCTCACATTCTCTGTCTTAAAAACCGACTCCTTCCTAGTCGGAATTCAAAGTTGCAGCATTGTAGCAGTGAGAGGAAAGTATCAGATTACTAAGCATGCACTAGCAGAATGAGTCATTGTGTGATCTCATTAGGGGGAAGGGCTTCTCAGCACTGTTACAGGAAGCAAGTACACACAGAAATGCAGGGGAGACAGGCTACAAGAGGTGAGAACTGAAAAACACAGAATCGTTTTTCATTTAAGTTTATGTTTCTACATTATAAATATAATATATATGTATAGTTTGGTCAATAACTTTACCCACACTTTAAGGCTGCTACACCCCGATAGCCACTAATTTGCTACTGTTTATTCTCTAAGCAGTAGATTCCCTTAGCGAAGAAGTGAACACCATCAGACACTCATTCTTGCATAGTGCTTTATAGTCAGTTGAACAGTAGGAGCCCTGCCATCAACCACCTAATTTGAAACTTTCTAGCAAAGTAAACCCTGTGAATTCTGAGCAGTACGACTTGCCATA
Source organism: Pipa parva (assembly GCA_019650415.1). NCBI lineage: Eukaryota > Metazoa > Chordata > Amphibia > Anura > Pipidae > Pipa > Pipa parva. The sequence continues at coordinate 10,800 of WMED01003370.1, forward strand.
TTTGCTACTTATACAAACTCCGATGCTCGATGAATAGGTGAATTGCCTGTGCACATGCTCAAACAGGAGTGCAAAGTTCTCCACGACTCTGTAAGTCCACAAGCATTGTTAGCAACTGAATTGGACACAAAGTGGTGAATTAATGCAGTTTTGGACCTTTACATCACTGTTTAGACTCTCATGAACAAGCCCCAAGGTCTCCCACCCAGACCCAAAACACAAAGCTAGACAAAAACAAATAATATACCAGATGCATAACTGTTCTAAGTAGGGGAGAGCTCCATTTATTGCAGATGGGAAAGAGGCAAGGTTTTGGGGATATATGTTTCCCTGACAAAGGGAATACACAACTCAGAACCAAAGCACCTTCACTGTCTGCAATAAATGGATTTTTTACAAAATGATGACAGTTAAGCAGTTGGTTTAGTTTTTTATCTACTTATATCTGTAGCCATATAATAAAATTTTTCTTAACCGATGCTTATAGAGCAGGGGTGGCGAACCTTTTTGGCACTCCGTGCCAAAAAGGTGACGTCACCCACGAGGGCTTTCCCCGAGGTGCCGGCACTGGTGAGTGACGTCATCATGCCTGCGCCGGGGGAGAAGCGCGCACGCGTTGGGGGAGGAGAACTCCCCTGCTCATGTGCAATTCTTCAGTGCAGGCCACGGATCCAGCCTGAAAACTTTCAGATCGGGTCCGTGGCCTGTACTGAAGTCAGGGTATGGCGACGGCTTGCGTGCCAACAGAGAGGGCTCTGCGTGCCCTCTCTGGCACGCGTGCCATAGGTTCGCCATCCCTGTTATAGAGTGATAATAAGCATGAGCATGATTACTGTGGGGAACAAAATGAGCAGTTGCAAAGGGCCCTACACCTCTGAGGGGCCCTCTTGACTTTGTATGTTTTGTGGATTGCCATTTAATTACCTCGCACCTCAGGAACCACAATGTAGATTGAAGGTATGTACAGTATTTCTGTGTAACTCAGGCTTTACAATTTGCATATGTGGCAGAGCTGATTTTGTCAGAGGCAGAAAAGTAATTCAGCACAACTCATCAGGATCAGTAAATTTACTGTAGTCTCTGGAATTCTCCCTAATCATTGTTTTAGAATGCTGTAAATATTACAATGTTTAAAATGACAAAGATATCTCTTGTCCCATACGTTAACCAGTTCACTGTGTAAATGGTAAGGGTTCAATATTAATAGCAAGTAGCTCCCTCTAGTGTTTGTTTTTATAGCTGGTGTGTTCAAATAGTCCAGTGTAAATGTCATTAGAACCTTGTGATCTCACAATGAAATTCTAATGAAATTGTCCTAGGACATTTGATGGATGATATGATTTAATAATGGAGAATATGCCCTCTGAGAATAATATATTGATGTATCAGTTCCAAGTAAAGCTCCAGAAGGTAAGAATCAAAGCTAGTTATTTAGTAAGTAGTGAATAAGCAAAGTAGTGAACTAGCTCATTTAGTAATTATTAGATGGGGGGGGGGGGACTCCGCTTAGACGTAATATCTAAAGCAGTGAAACCACAATGATGACGTTTCTAATGGAGAGATCATAGCTCTAGGGAATGGGTACTGAAACTGGCAAATTCCTTGTTATGATCAATATCATATGTGTTTTATGAATGGAAAGGGTTCACCTTGATTTCTTCCCAGGACCATATTTTTTAAAACCAGCATATTGAGCTGTGATCTGGTCTACCAGCACAGCATTTATGTCATTTATTTACTGTTTTTTTATTCCACCCTATATGCCTTTTTCTAAGCTATTGCTCAGTGTCTGCTTTATATCAAATGTTAGCCAAGGCAGTTTAAAAAAAAAAAATCAAGACATTCAGGAGCCAAGTATATTTTCCAAAGCTAGGAGGAATTCATTTTCAGACTGTCATTATTTTAAAAGGTGCATTAGTGGCAAACATTTGCACTTCACATCAGAGAATCAGAGGATAAGGTATGTTCAATTTTGGTTAAAGAAGAATTTATTTTTCCTTTGGCAACCATTAAGGTGTGAAGTATTGAATAATCACATAGGTGGCAATTGTACTATTGATTAATTGGAAACAATTATATACACATTCTCACGATGAATACAGAAGCTATTTCCTGGATCTGTAAATCCCGAATCTGTCTATAGGCTTGTAATAGCAATCCATTGTCTGCTAACATCTGCTTTTATTAGCAATGGCACCATTAGAAATACTTTTAAATCATGGCTTTCCGGATTATTTTATCTGTAGAATTGTTTATTTTAGCAAGCAACAATAAAAAGACACCTTTACCAAAATTAACTAACCATTATTGGATTAGCATCCCCCCCACCCAAAAAAAAAAAACTGCCAGATATTAAATTCAATGGAAATCTTAGAACTATTCATGAAGTCAAGTTTTATAAATACCTCATAAAAAGGAGAATTTTCTATGTTGTGCCATCAAAGAAGTAATGGTAATTTTTTAAGAGACCACTTCACAAAATCCTCTCTAATCCTGTTAAATAGTATCTGTCTGTGTAGACCTCTTTGTTAAATCCACTCTATTCAGTGTAAGTAGTATAAAAGCAACATTAAGATGCAGATAAGGCCAAGGTTAGTGTGATTTTTTTTTTAATCTATTTCATTTTTTTTTTAAATTAGCTATTATATACCCACATTAAATTTCACTGTCAGTATTATTGTGTATTTTAAATGGAACACATATGTTCCATTTTAATATTTAGCATTATTTTGTGTTGAATAGAAACGATAAGTATATTTCATATTAGCTGTCAGTGGAAGTAGGGAGTTGTCCTTCAGTAACAGCTGAAGATATGAAGGTTATCCATGCCTGACATAGAGGGCTGTGAGTGGTATTCCATTGAGATCACAACAATCAAATGTAAGTGGTGCAACACAAAAATACAACTATCACTGAAACTGTGCAATTTTTTATGCAACCTATTGCAGTTTGCCACAGTTTGTCTAGCGCTTTGCCATAATTATAAATAATATGGAGAAATCAGGGAAAATATTTGTACACTACTTTAAAGCTACTTACTGTCAGTTTCATTTTTTTTACTTGATTTTAATTATTTTTAGATTGGTAGTACCCAGTCACATCATATGTTTATTCTGTATTGGCCAATATTGGGTATCAGTGGGTAATGTGCTAGATGACTAGGCCAGTATTGGGTATCAGTGGGTAATGTGCTAGATGACTAGGCCAGTATTGGGTATCAGTGGGTAATGTGCTAGATGACTAGGCCAGTATTGGGTATCAGTGGGTAATGTGCTAGATGACTAGGCCAGTATTGGGTATCAGTGGGTAATGTGCTAGATGACTAGGCCAGTATAGGGTATCAGTGGGTAATGTGCTAGATGACTAGGCCAGTATTGGGTATCAGTGGGTAATGTGCTAGATGACTACTGGACTGTTAGAGGGCTAACCCCCATTTCCATAACATGCTCAAGTGAAACATTCATGCTGGGGTACACTTGAAACATTTCTTTTTTATGTTAGGGGTGCACTATAAGTAATAAATAAATGAAATAATTTGAATTGGCTGTTTAGTGCCTGACAGTGTGCTTTTTCAATCAAGCATACAAGAGGTTCATTGCAATAGGAATGGTCATGAAAAGGGTAGAGACAGCTTCACACACAGAACAATAATCTATCACTTTAATGTAAAAACCTTTATTTGGCATGAAACATTAAAAATATATCTTTCCACCGTCATATTTTTTAAATACCTTGTTTCCCCGCAAATAATACATCTACCCGAAAATAAGACCTAGTGACATTTTTTCCAAGCTTAGAAATACAAGTTCTCCCCTGAAAATAAGACCTAGCTGCTGCTGAGAAATACACCATACTGGAACCATCTTTCCCCAAAAATAAGACATTCCCCGAATATAAGACTTAGCGCGTCTTTAGGAGCAAAAATTCATATAAGACCCTGTCTTATTCCCAGGGAAACATGGTACAACGCTCCTCTTTGTCTATAGGGATTCCTAGGAAGTATTTGGTACATGCAAATAGAACAAGTTGATATAATAATGTTTTTAAGGGATAGTAGGGTACAATATTAGCAGAAAAGTCTTGACTGTCTTAAAAATAAATATTATACACAAACTTAAGTAGGTTAGCATTGCAAAAACACTGATTTACTTCAAAGGACTGGTAACACCTGAAAAAGAGAAAATCCCACTTTGATTGGAAAGGGTGCCTTCAAAAAAAAAAAAATAGAAAGGAAGGCACATGACTGTCCTTTGAGGATCAACAGCTACTAGAGAGCAGGGGACTGGGTAAGATGTGTAAAGACGGGATTGGTTGAGGAGTTGTGTCTAGGAAGGGGCATGGTTTGAGAAAGCGGGCAGAGCAAGGAGAAGAAATATGAAGGAAGAATTTCAATTCTTCCCCTCTGGTACTGCACAGATGGAGAGCAATGACAATTCTGCCACAGCATAATAGGCAAGTGGAAAATCTAGGCAACATGAGCTGGTTATGGTATTGGATAATGGAAATTTTCCTTTGGGCATGAGGTTCCAAGGAAATATTGGTGGTATTTTGGAACTCTTGCATACTGCTTAAAGTCAGGTGACAGAGGCTTTAAGGCAGGTACAGTTTCAACAGTTACGCTCTTTGCCTGATTTTCAGAGAAAAAGCTGTGGCCTTTTCACCCACACAAGTCATAGAAAAGTATTGAAGTTTGGTTGTTTTACATGTTTCACTTGTATATTAGAGAGTAAAGTTACTCAAATTTTCAAAGAGTGGTATGTGGTTTATACGTTAGAGGACATTTTTCTGTATTGTCAATATTTGATTACCAGCTACTGAAAGGACAATACAGAAAAATCTACTTTAAAGTGCACCTGTCACTTCAAAACACTAATACTAATTTAGGTTTTACTAATAAAATTAATGTTTTTGTAAATATATATCTATTTTTAAAATTGTACCTTTATACAGCATTTCTCTCTGTCATCTTCCCTGTCAGCCTGACTTTTCTTTACTGAGTTGGGATAGGCGGAGCTAGATGATTGATATTATAGCTCTTCCAATCAAATCCATGCTAGATCCTGATTAAAGGGATCTGATTGGAGGAGCTATAACATCACTCATCATTTAGCCCTGCCCAACCCGACTGAGGAAAGAAAAGGCAGGCTGACAGGGAAGATGACAGAGAGAAATGTTGTTAGAAAAGGTATATTTTTTAAAATACACATATATATTTACAAAAATATTTATTTTATTAGTATACGAACCTAAATTAGTATTCAAAAGAGGGTGGTCCGCTCAATCACTCAGGTTGTAAAAATATCTTTAGAAAAAGTGTGTTGTTGGGGTGCTCAGACTAATGACCCATCCAGTAGCAATCCAAAAATGTAAGTCGGCACTCCCAAGGAGTAAAATCCAAGGCTTTATTAGTACAAAAAATTGTTTTTAATTTTTTGTACTAATAAAGCCTTGGATTTTACTCCTTGGGAGTGCCGACTTACATTTTTGGATTGCTACTAAATTAGTATTCGTTTTGAGGTGACAGGTGCACTTTAATGGATCTTACTTTCAGTTGGATACAGCTGAATCCATTCCTATGATTTGAAAAGAATTTTCTTTATCAGCGAATTCTCACAGGCGTTTTTTTTCCTGCTTTTTTTGCTATTACAAAATGTCACGTGTTTGAAAACGCAGCGCGTGATCGCAATTGTTAAATTTCTGTTGAAACTAATGTAGTCACATAAAATACACTGCGTTTTGTGCACCCAAACAAATAGAGCAGGTAGCGTTCTAGCGTAATACGTTGCCCACGATACGCTAGTGTAAACACTTTTCTTCCATTAGCATTATACTCTACAGATTTTCTCTGGTGTTTTTTCTCAGAGTATTTTAGCCAGAGAATTTTTTTTCTCCAAAATACACTAGTGCCAACCTAGCCTAAATGCCCCAAAAAGCCACATTTACATAATTTAACTGCAACCAGCAAAGAGAAGGGCAATGCAATAATAATCAGGAAATTAAACTGAAAGAGCTGTTGCTATAGCTTGCTATTGTTCAGTCAGCGCAGAGCTGTGTATGGATATGTAAGAAATAGGATGATGGTTTACTGTTAAGCATATTTTGGATCATAATGTAGGCATCATTTTGAATTCCATTTGTGGCATTGGCTCCTACTGTCCCTCCCGCCAGAAGAGAAAAACTGATTTTGCAAGAATTAAAGGTCTATTAAGCTTTTTTAGAATTCTCCCATGTATGTGTCTAATGGAAATGTTAAAATGAATGTATAGTCATGCACTTCACTTTACTAACGTTGTTTCTAGCTCTGATTGCAGCTTCTGTATTGTCATTTTTCTTGCCCTCATAGTCATTTTATCACCTGCATTCTGTCACTAAAGAATGGTTTAAAAGAGCTAATAGTAGAGAAATGGTCTGACATCTGTCTGCAGAGCTGGGCCAAGGAAGAGGCTTACTTCACTATGTATTTTTCTCTATCTCTGCTTTTGGCTATATGACTGAGGAACTGTGGATCAGTCCAGGATACATTATCTTACATGTGATTTGAATTTCCTAGATCTGGTAAGTGCAATCACACAGGGGGTGTGGTGCACTATTGCCATTTGCAATTAGTATCACAAGAGGAATTGGGAAAGATTAAAACACACAAGTGGTGATTTGATGCATTTCCACTGTGAACGGTGATGTATTCACTGCGACTAAACTGGCTCACTGTGTGTATACTTGACATCTGATTTAAAAATACTACATTACGAGATTTTTTTCTTTCTCATTTTTGCGCTTCTACATCTTCACAGATCCAGTGGGAATTCAACACTTTTTGTTATATTACTTTCATTGGGAGTCTATTCTCAACTTGTGTGCATGGATAAAAAAGATTTTCCAATCAAATACCACCATTTAGGGTGTAATCTTCTATGATTATACTAGAGCAGCGGTTCTCAACCTTTTTACCAGCGCGACCCCCGGCTCTGATGTCACTGCGCATTGCATGATGACGTTTCGGCTGAACGTCATCACGTACGCGCATCACGTGGTGACGTTTTTGGCCGACGTCACCCTGCAGGAACCTTTATAAGAAGGGATCCTGCGGGCGCTTCTGGGTGCCGCAGTGGTTCTCGACCCCCGTGGGTCGGTTGTGCGACCCCCGCCGGGGTCGCGACCCACAGGTTGAGAACCGTTGTACTAGAGCATACAGTTAGAGTACATGTAGGATGGATTCTGACAAACATAGGTTTATTTTGTAATGTGAGTTTATACAAATATAGATTTATCTATATCATCTCTCAAGGAATGCGTTAAGTTTCAGCTCTGGGTACCCTGGATTTAGGCTTTGACTATATAAGCCATAACCACTATGTATTGTAAGTGCCATGCAAGCTAAACAAAACCCAAACCAAAATTAGGCTTTGTTTCTGTGTTTGTACTACATGAAAAATATGGTCCTTTTTTGTCTCTCTTTAGTGTAGGATTTCATCTTTAGCTATATGAGAATAACAAATCTACTGACATCAGATTCAAAACTGCTGTTTACCAGTTTACATTCAGGGAGTCACTCATTAAAGATCAAGTTCTCACCTCAAATGAATTTATTGTGCTTCAAGTCAGTTTGTCCATAGCATAGTGAAGACAACTATGGTTGCTACTCATATTGCAAAGTCTTCACTGTTAGACATTCAGGCCGAACTCTCTGCCTGAAGAAGTTGTCATGGTTAATTCCATATGTACAACAAGGATGCTAAGGATATATATAACAAGGGGCCATCCTCTATGTTTAGTAATCTGATACTTTCCTTTCACTGCACGCAAGCTCTGAAGCATTGAATTCTGACTAGGACAATGTCAGTTTTAAAGACAGATAATGTGAGAGGGGTGGGGGTGTGGCCTCATACTCTACAGGAAGGAGGAACATTTTACAGAGGGATTTACAAGTGCTGCAGAGTGAGTGAGGATTTTACTAATCGTTTTACCACTTTACAATACTTTAATGGGGCAACCTTTATAAATAGGGTTTACTTACACTTTAAATATCCTTTCAGCTAGCAAGAGCTTATCCGGAAGCTGAGGAAGAGCTTTTACTAGCTCAACATTTTAGTTGTTTAAATAAATGAATTTCAGTTAAACTACTGGGTACCTACTCTATCTTCCACACTGCCCTACTGATAATCTCAATTGGTGTTTAGACCCACAGAGCTTGGTACCTTACTATAGTAAACTCCAGGAGAGAAATAACATATCTTCTAAAAACAATATTTACTACAGCAGATAAGGCTAAATAAAATGTCTGAGAAGCTGAACAATGAAGAACTGAATAAAAATGTAGATTAATTTCAGGAATCCTAACCTTTTTCTACACACATCATTTGGGGCCCACCCACAAACAATAATGAAAATACCCAAAATGCTAAGAGGAAAACTCTTGTCTTATTACTGAGTATAGGGTTGAATGGCACAGAGTAGAGCTGTAATGCCTCGGCATTGCATGCACTTTCTTAGGCTTATTCATTAAAGTACAAATTTGACTGCCAAAGTGAATTCATGTCACTCTGGGTTAAAAGTCACATTCTCTACTCCTTATTCACTAAGTGGTGGATTACCTCATCAAAGAAGCAAACAGCATCAGATGCTAATCATGCATAGTCAGTCAAACATCAGTAGGATGTCAAGTGATGTTTAGTGATGCAAATTCCACCAGTGAGGTGTAGGGTAGTTATTAAGTGAATAATACATCTCTTTCAATATTATACTTCTGTAGTCCTGCTTGTGGCTTTGAGCTGTTTTCACTTGAGCTGTATTTACTTGTAAAGAGTTTATCTTATTGTGCTTTTGGAGTTTCCAGTTCCCTTGCTGTGTTCTCAGTCCTCTTGCTTCAGAGTATCCAGATTCCAGAGTTACCTGAATCGGATACAGTTCAGAGGTTCCAGTGTTCCATTGAATTCGGTTTCCAGTTTAGTTCTGCTGTTCCTGTGTTGTAGTGAGCCCTGCTTCATTCTCAGTTTCCTGTCTGTTCCTGTCCCCTGTGTTTGTGGAAATTCCTATAATTTTCACCCGAAGCTGTGAAGCAAAGAGGCTTCCCTGGGAAGCAGCGACCTGTGAGCATCCAACTGCAAATTCCAAGTTTTCTTGTGGGAACCACTGGTAATAACCGGGTGTTCATTAGACTACATGCCCCAGGTGAAATTTATTTCAACTTCCGCTGCTCAGTGAACCTGCTATACTTCCACGCTCATAACCCCTAGTTCATGCTGTCACTTGGTCACAGTCTTTATTGTCACTTTTGGATGAATAGTCATGTTACACCACATGGAAGCCTTGCCATTATCTCCCTACTTTGCCACTTTTATCTGGGGAAGTCAAACTGGCAAATTAAAAACAGTATACCTTGCCAAATTCACTACTTTAACAGACTCCAAAACTAGAAGAGAGAATTAGGAGAATTATATTTGCTCACACATGCAAAGTAATGCGAAGAGTCCCATGAGTCCACAACTTTTACAAGCATCCAAATTGTGTTCAAAGTCACCACTAATGGTGAATTGATAAAGCAGTTTGTAACTTCAGGGGGGCCCAATGAGATGAGATTATAGCTTACCAGACAATTCCTCTGTGAGATGGTTGGCCCATCAGACACTACATTCTTTTATTTCAGTTACTTTTAAACAGATATTAGAAGTTATTTCATAAAGTCTGTACTGTCATTGTAGAGATGTGAATTCATGTCCATCTGCCACTTCTCCAACATTGCAAGTTTATCTAAATCTGTGATAAAGTAAATTTACAACAAATTTGACATTTTCTGGCAGCTGTGGACCTACGCACCACTTTACATCAGTTTGCTTACGCATGCATGTGCAGTTTGGACTATTTACCAAGCGTTGGAGTGCATTGAAGTGCTGAACTTGCAAAGGTGTACTGCTCTGAATGTACCAGTTTGACTTTGCTAGATCACAGGGTTAATAAGACAAAGCAGTGAAAATGTCCTCCTATATAATCAATCCTACTTGTTAATATTCTTTTGACATTAATCTAAGAAAGATACAGTTATAGTGACATTTTGGTCTTTAAAGAGATCCATGGAAATCATAGAAAGAAGATTTCACTTTCATTTACTTAGTCAAATTTGCATCACTACAGGCCTGCTACAATTTAACTGAGTATGCCTGACTACACATCAAATAGTGTCCATAGTCCTTGTGCTTGTTGGAGTGAAGGGCTGCAAATTCACTTTATCTGTCGAATTAGCACTTTAATGAATAAAGCTTATTGTCTTGTTTTTGTACGGACAAAAACAATAATATAAAATATACAAGAGAGCAAAAAAAAAAAAATACAATTCTATCTTTCATTATAAATTGACTTCTTTAGGAAGGTGGCACTGTAGCATGTAATACTTAGCAAAACGAGAGATTAATTTAATACAATACAGGCATTGAAGAATAAGGCTCAATAAAAGACCAACCTGTTTTCCCATCTGGCTTTATGTAGCATTTACTATTAGAGGACTTTGGTGGCTTTAGGGATTAAACACTATGACACATCTGTCACATCATTATGTAAAGAGTGCTCTGCTGTATATTCCTGATACCAAACCTATGCTCAGTTATTAAAACATCATTTTATTATGCAGTTTATATTAGATTGTCTTCAAATAAGTGTTTTCTGTTGAAATCCCAAAGTACATAATAAAGAATGAGGAAGACAAGCACATTCTAATAGAAGAATGCTAAGTTCAAAGAAATGTGCAGCCAAATCCTGAGGCAAAGAAAGGGTTGAAAAAGGCAAACAGTGTAAAACTTTCTGTTCCTCCAACTAGTGTGACAATTTAATTCCCAGCAGCCCCCAGCAGCCAGAGGGCCCTACCTTTGACATCCCTGGTCACTGTAAAGCCTTAAATGTTTAGCACTATATAGACAATACCCAATAAGTGCTTGCTTAGTTTTCCACTAAACCCCAGCACCAGCAGATAGACATGGGAAATGATCTTTTCTTTTTAGGACAGGTTAAAAAAATCATAGACATTCTGAGGAAAACTAAATAAACAGGAGAAGTGGAAGATCTTTTGTTAGCAGCTTTACTAAATAAAAAATGTCCCACACCCTTAAAAAAAAAAAAAGGAACAGAACGAGAAGCAGCAGTGGAAAAACAAAACACAGAAGAGAATGTACAGTTATTTTTTTACTTCAGGCTGAAACAAACTCCTTTTAATAGGGTCCAGATTTCAAATGAGAAATGTATCATGTGTAATGTCAAGCAGACAAATGTCATTACAGCACCCAGCCCTTTTCTACAGCTTGGAGAGGATGGGCAGTTAAAACAACATGCCAAGAAAGTTAAAGTGATACTGACACATCCAGATCAAAGGCTAATCTTTTAGACAGCATAGTAGCATTTGAGAGAGCAGTCATTTTCTGTTACAAACTCACAAATAAATGTGATAGATAGATACAGATAGATAGATAGATAGATACAGAGCCGGCTCTGGCCCCATAGGTGCCCTAGGCGCACCCCTCCCCCAGTGCCCCCC
>WMED01003371.1:0-22313 GCA_019650415.1 Pipa parva
CATTGCTAGTGCTGGAATGCCCAAAAGGCCTGGAACCTAGGTAAGTACCGTTACAAATACCATGTCACTTTCCAAGTGTAAATAATGCACAATATTCAAGTGTGGGGGGTCATGTACAAACATGGGATAACCTTTAAGTTTTAGGCCAGGGCACTCTACGGAGACCACTCTTTGTAAACTTGCAAACGAACTCCAGGATGCCAAAGCCAAGGGTCACTTTTCTGTTCTAATTCTCCTTGACCTGTCCTCTGTATTTGACACTCCCTTCTTATTCAAATTCTCCATGCACTTGGGGTCCATGATCGTGCTGCTTCTTGGCTGGCTTCCTATCTCTCTGATCATTCCTTTTTTGTCTCACATGCTAATGACTCCTCTTTTCCTGTCCCACTTAAGGTCGGGGTGCCCCAAGGCTCAGTTCTTGGCCCCCTTCTGTTCTCCCTCTACTAACCACACCAAATTACCCACCATAAATGGAGATTCCCTAGTTCTATGGCGATCTGAAAATCTTTTGATTTGAAGTTGAGTTTCTTTCCAGATAAAGGTTAACTTATTCTGTACTTCTTTCAGTTTATTCAGCCTGGAAGTAACATCAGATAAGTAAGAAATATTAACCCTCCCTGGAATTAACTTAGGGTGATATCCCAAATTTGCAAAAAAAAAGGTGACTTTAGTATCGATGAATGGACAGAGTTATTAAAAGCAAATTCTGCTGTAGGAAGAAAGGTAACCCAATTATCTTGAAGATAAGATACAAAACAATGTAAGTATTGCTCTAAGGTCTGATTAGTTCTTTCTGTTCATCCATTTGTTTGCGGATGGAATGCTGAAGACAACGTCACCTTGATTTCAAACAATTTACAGAATTCTTGCCAAAATTTTGATGTAAACTGAGTACCCCGATCAGATAGAATAGTATCCTGGGTTCCATGACATCGAAAAACCTCTCTCATCAATAACTCCGCTGTCTTGGCTGCAGACAGAAGACCTTTAGCAGGGATAAAATGTGCCATCTTGGTTAATCTATCTGAAACAACCAGAATGGTTGAATGACCCTGAGAAAGAGGCAACTCCACAATGAAATCTAGGAAAATTGCCCCCCACGGATGTTCTGGGCAGGGTAATGGATGCAAAAGACCAACAGGTGATTTTCTAGGAGTTTTAGAATGGGCACAGACAACACTGGAATTAATAAAATCCTTAACATCTTGTTTCCAGCCAGGCCACCAAACATATCGTGACAAAAAGTCTTGTGTTTTAGTGATGCCGAAATGACCAGCTAACTTAGAACTATGAAAAATCTGGAGAATTTCTTTTCTATGAGTGCTGGGAATGAAAATTAAACCATCATGAACAAAATTTTCATTATCTTTAGTAATAATATTATCCTGAAGTAATTTGTTAAACTTCGAATCACCTGACACAGATTCCTTAACGCGTTCCCAAATGTCAGCAGATATACAAGTATCAAGAAAATTTTTGTCATTCAGAATAGTAATATCGGATTTGGGTCTAATTACCCCCAAACCTGGAGGACGAGATAAAGCATCTGCTTTGCCATTGCGATTGGCAGGACGATAAGTTATCTGAAAATCAAACCTTGAAAAAAAAAGAGCCCATCTGGCCAATCTAGAATTCATTCGAAGAGCGGACTTAAGAACTTGAAGATTTTTATGGTCCGTAAATATTGTGATTGGATTACTAGCTCCTTCCAAAAACTGTCTCCATTCCTCCAATGCACATTTAATAGCCAGAAGTTCTTTATTTCCAATATCATAATTTCGTTTGGCTTCATTCAATTTTCTAGAATAAAAAGCACAAGGTTGAAGTAACCTCTTGGGTCCATGACATTGAGAAAGAATGGCTCCCATGGCTACATCAGACGCGTCTACCTCAACAATGAAGGGTCTATTGAGGTCCGGATGTACTAGAATAGGGGCAGATGTGAATTTACTTTTCAAAAGTTCAAATGCTGCTTGCGCCTCCTCAGTCAAAACAAACTTCTTTCCTTGCTTCAAGATTGTACAGATTGGAGCTATGATTGCAGAAAAATTCTTGATGAATCTCCTATAAAAATTAGCAAATCCAATGAAATGTTGAACATCTTTACTAGTTTGCGGTTGAGGCCAAAGGAAGATAGATTCCACTTTTTTAGGATCCATCTGTAGACCATCAGGGGAAATCTCAAATCCCAAAAAAGATACCCTTTCTACCTCAAATTCGCATTTCTCTAATTTAGCGTACAATTTGTGTTGACGGAGATGTGATAAAACCTCAGCTACCTGGCTTCTGTGTTCTTCCAAGGAGTTTGAGAAGATTAAAATATCATCCAGGTAGACTATCACAAATTGGTCCAACAGGTCTTTAAAGATATCATTAATAAAATATTAAAAAGTCGCTGGGGCATTGCAAAGCCCAAGAGGCATAAGTAAATATTCAAAATACCCACAGCGTGTGCAAAAGGCTGTTTTCCATTCATCCCCTTTGTGGATTCTAATTAAATTATACGCTCCTCTCAAGTCCAATTTAGAATATATCCGAGCCGCTCCTAGTCTATCTAGCAATTGATTGATTAGGGGTAATGGGTACCTGTTTCTAACAGTTACTTGATTCAGAGCCTGGTAATCAATACAAGGTCTTAAAGATCCATCTTTCTTTTTAACAAAAAAGATGGGAGCAGCAGCTGGAGATGTGGAGGGGCGAATGAAACCCTTTTTTAAGTTCTCATCAATATACTTTTTTAATTCCCGTAATTCTGATTCTGACAAATTATATACTCTGCCAAACGGGATCTTAGCTCCAGGAATTAACTCTACCGGACAATCATAGGGACGATGAGGTGTTAGTTGTTCAGCTTCCTTCTTATGAAAAACATCACAAAACTCATGATATGCCTCAGGAATTAATGCATTAATTAATGCGGAATCACGAGAGTGACCTATCGTGTCAGCATTACTCTGAGCTAGCTCTATTTCAGGAAAAGATACCTCCCCTGACCGCCAATTGACAAAAGGGTTATGTTTAAATAACCATGGATAGCCCAAAATTACTTCAAAAGCAAGATCAGGGATGACATCAAAGAAAATATTTTCAATATGCTGTTTATTCACACACATAGTCACATCACACAATTCATGTGTAACCGGGCCACTGGCTAGAATAGAGCCATCCACCACATGAATGGTAACCGGGGAGACCTTCTGGAGGGGTTGCCAACACATCTTTTCTAAAACTTTGGAAGAAATAAAATTGCCCCCGGCTCCCGAGTCAATCATGGCTCTCACTGTAAATACAGAATCAGTGACCTGCAAGGAAACAGGGATTTGAACATGTCTGTGACTATTACTGGGGCTAACTGAAGAATGTGACAGAATGGAAGAAAGAGCCCTACCCTTTGATGAGGGTCCAGAGGAACAAGTAATCTGTGCCTTTGGATTCTTTGGGCATCTAGCTAAAAAGTGTCCCTTCCCTCCACAATACAGACAAAGGTTCTCCTTTCTGCGTCTAATTTTCTCCACTTCTGAAATCGGTTTCCTTAGAAACCCCAACTGCATAGGCTGCTCCCCTTGCACTACAGTGCCTCCATCAGTACTAGGCCCTGAAACTACTGCTGAGAGATGACCAGCTTTTTCTCTGCGTCATTCCGTGAGGTGAATATCAATCTGAATACAAAGTTTAATGAACTCTGAAGAGTCTCTAGGAGCCTGCACTCGAGCCAATTCGTCCTTAAGCACGTCTGATAAACCCTTATGAAAATGAAATCGTTGTGCCCCCTCATTCCAAGGAGTATCCACAACCCACCTTCGAAAAACCGCAGCATATTCCGCCACTGAACGCTGACCCTGAGTCAGGTTGAGGAGCGTCGCTTCCGCGGCTTCCACATGGTTCAGATCATCAAAAATTACTGCCATAGCTTGTAAAAATCCATCAAAGTCAGATAACAATGGGCTGTCCTGCTCCAACAATGGTGAGGCCCAAGCTAAGGCCTCCCCAGGCAGCATAGTGAGAATCATTCCCACCTTTGCTGACCCATCTGGGTATCGCTGAGGTTGCAGCCTAAAAATTAATTTACACTGATTAATAAAACCTCTAAATGCTGCCTGATCCCCAGAAAATTTATCAGGTAACTGAGCTTTAACCAGATCTTGAGTTGTGGCTACTGGGGCTGGGGAACCTTGCATTTGTAAATGTTGTAAATGATCTTGCAGAGCAGACACCACTTGAGTCATAGCCCCAAACTGCTGAGACAAGGTGGCAATTGCCTGTTCAGTACCAGCTGGATCCATACTTGGGCCACAGTATTATGTCAGACTAACTATAAGAGATTAGAGGTCTGGACCCCAGTGGCTGGATACTGACTAAATCGAGTTATGTCTTTAACCAGAAAATAACTTTTAAAAGGACTGGAGTTAAAATAAAATAAATAGGGACTGAGTTCTGATTGGCAAGGGTTCCGTTGGGACAGGAAAATTCAGGGGTACTTCACTATCCCCTAAGCAAGATGTGCAGGACTTAATTAGTTTCTTCACCTGATTCCCACCCAATTAACCTTACCAACGGAACACTGCAAATACAGGATGAACAAGACCAAACAAATTCCCCTTTAACAGAACTTAGCAAATACCCCTTTAACAGAACTTAGCAAATTCCTCTTTAACAGAACTTAGCAAATTCCCCTTTAACATAACTTTTGCAAATTCCCTTTAACATAACTTAGGAAATTCCTCTTTAACAGAACTTAGCAAATTCATCTTTAACAGAACTTAGCAAATTCCTCTTAGCAAATTCATCTTTAACATAACTTAGCAAATTCCTCTTTAACATAACTTTTGCAAATTCCCCTTAACATAACTTAGGAAATTCCTCTTTAACAGAACTTAGCATATTCCCCTTTAATAGAACTTAGAAAATTCCTCTTTAACATAACTTAGAATATTCCCCTTTAACAGAACTTAGTAAATTCCCCTTTAACATCAAGCACAACAAAGAAATGGAATAATAAACAGTTGGGACTCACCCGCAGAGAAACCTTGTATGGCGAAGCAGGACGCCGAAGGGGAGGCAAAAACAGCTAGCGGGAAGCACCGAACAAGCAAACTCAATTCTAACCCACTGAGCAGGGGGAAAGGCGCCGGACAAAACGCCAGAAAGTTTAACTAAACAAACTAGCCGACACCCAGACTAGAAATTAACCTAACCAGAATACAAAGGCTTAAACACACACTGAATATTAACAAATGAACCAGAAGCACCTTGTTAGAACCTAACCAAAATACTGTGGCAAAGGTTTGGGGGAGTGGACAAGTTAAAAACCCTGTGGGGCCATCTGATTGGTCAGAGGGAACATAGAACTTAACCCCTTTCCATGTCAGAATCCTAACAGTACCAGGAAGAAACCTTTTTACAACACAGCACAAGTTCAGCATAGATACTCAGAAGCATCTTTTAAATACGGTGAAATTTATAAAACTCGGAAAGACCGTTGTTGTTTTTTTCAAGTTTACTGAGCAAGATCTTGCATTGACTTTTTTAGAGATTGAGTTTTTTGATGTTGATTTTTCAAATTTTTTTGATGGAAAGATAGTCAATAGTAGTAAAGCTTTGTAACCATTATCATTAAACAGGTAATGACTTTAACCATTAATTTCTTTGCACACCAGAGCTTTCTAAGTAAGATACTTATCCATGGAAAGGGTATCCATACAGTATAGCGACCTTTCCATGGATATATTCAATAAAAAAAGTTTGTCACAGCAAGTATCGAACGAGGCAATTCTCACAATACTTACCTGGAGAAACTTCAAAGCCTTCTCCTGAGTTATTAAACTCAGAAAAGCCGCTTGCGCTAAATTTCGCCTATAGTCTCAAACAGTTCTTCACATTTGGGAAGAACAGACACAGTTTGGGGTATATCAACAAAGACCATCTTGACCATATCAGTTAGTTTCATCCTGTTTCACTGTCATAAAAATGTTTTCTCATTGAAATATATTGTTATTGATAAATAGCGATGAGTTGGCAGGGGTGGACACACTTTGCAGTGTTTTTCTATGATGGTCCTTTTCATTACATATTGATATTAATATCCTTTTTCGATGGAAATCTTTTTCAGCTGTGTTTAAGCGCCAAAAGAAACCCAATAGGGAATAATGGGTTTAAGCAGGTAAACTCTTTTGGGCAAAAACATTGTAACAGCTTAGTGAATAGGAGAAAAACAGTGATATAATTAAAAGTTGACTGTTTCCCCTGCATTAACTAGTCAAAAAACATTTTTGACTTTAGTAAATGTCCCCCACATATGGAGTCAATCACAATAATAAATAGAAGTAGTTTTAGGTGTTTTTTTTATTTTACACAGCCTTTCTGGGAAATGAAATTGACAGTGACTCATAGCCACAGTTGCCCATTTACTGGGAATGATTGGTTTGAATACACCAATACAATATCAGGTTTTATTTCTAAGGCATGGATTTGTATTCCTTATTTTAAAGATGACTAAATCAACCTGCTTTTAAATGTCATGTTTGTCTGGTTAAGTAAAGATGTATAACCATCAGCAAATAGATGTTTTGACTATTACCTTGGTATTATATTCAGTATATTACAGTAATTGTAAATAAACCTTGTACAATTGGATTTCCAAGACGCACAAACTGGTGATTCATCATGCTGCTGATCAATGCAAGAAATTGTTTTAGAAGTAATGTACACTTTTGCAAGTGCAAGTTGTTATTCCCCTTGGTAATTACACGGCATTCCTATTATTATACCACTGATATCTTTGTGCATGCTCGCAAATAATTACTGGTAAGTATTACTAACTACTTAGGGATCCACAGAGTAGTCCATCACTTTACTAATAAAGTGACCTTCAATAGAATTCCTATCACATTAGCACAGTGCATCAACTTGAAACAATTGCCATCATAGCTTGCAGTCTATTTCCAAAAGAATTTATTTCCTACTGAGGAAATGAGTCTCAGGAAGCACGTTAGAAGCTGCTGAGGTATGAATTGGCTTCTAGGGAGGGATGAAAAGGTAGAGCAGGAAGTCTTGAACTAGGGAAATGACACTGGTATTTGGCTGATATGTTTGGATCTTATGGTGAGCGGAGCAGTTTGTGGGTTTTTCTTAACCTCCATCCCTTGTTGTTCTATCTATGTTTGTTTTAGTTTTCCCATAGTGTTTTTTTTTAAGAATTTAGACACAAATCTCAGCAGGGCTCAATAAAAAAAAAAATCAAACCCAGAAGATACAAAAGGCAAGAGATGCGATCAGGAAATCATTACACTAGTATGGATCGCTGCATTGTTTTAGACTAAGCTTTGAGATGTATTGGTTTTCGCCAGTTACATCACTAGGGACTATGCAGAAAAACCTCCTTTATTGTTATGGTGATTTTAATATGATATCCCCTCATTCAGGAAGAAATTCCAAGAAATAATTATATCCTTTATTTCCCGCTAAACCTAAATGAATCCTTCTGGTATTACCAGTATCCACAGCTGTCTGTCTGCCCGTCTGTCTATATCTATTTAGCTCTCTCAGTGTAATTTTGGATCATTTTAAACACTATATATACTTGAAAGAAGTTGGTGATGATTCCACTGCTACTATTTATCTATTGCAGAACAATTTGCTACATCACAGTGACAGTAGGCTAAACTATGCACAGTTGGTTTTACTACACCATGGACAAATTGACAGGAATTATAAATTCATTTTGTCATACAAATTCACTTTTTGATAAATATGTCCCTTAAAATGTTATGTGGGTGAAACAGAGCTTTTGAACCTGGAACCAAACTGCCTGAAGTAAATAATAGTAGTATAGGATATATGCAGTAGCATAATCAGTTTATGGATTCATCTGTTTCTACAGAATGCAGGGTAAACCAATGTCATTTTTATGTCACTATGCTAACTGTCACAAAAAGTACATCTGGAAATAATAAATTGTTTTTTGCTGTAAAAGAAAGCACACATTATTATCACATTTAAAATAATGCACCTTATATATACAGTAATTAGTTACCAAGGAGTTATATTGCCGTGCAAAACAAATATTATGAATATGACGGGACCAACGTGGAAATTAATCAAGGTGACATATATCACATAAGCTTACATAGCTGCACTGGTTACATTGAATTCAGAAAGCATCCGACACCTTTACTTTTTTTACCTTCTAAGGTTAAAGCCCTATTCTAAAAACAGACAATATGCACACAATATATTATATTATTAACAATGCAAAATCAGATTTGTTTAAATTTGTACGCTTTTTTAAAAAAACAACTGAAATATCACATTAAAATATTCCATTACACCAGTTTTTGGACCCTTTACTCTAACTTTCAGATCAGTAAATAGATGCGCCCTGTATCCACTGATCATTTTATTTAGATGTTTTTGAAACTTGATTGTGGTAAATTCAATTGATTGGACATGTAAAAGACACATATCTGTTAATAAAAGGTCCCATAGCTGAGTAGTGCAAATACAAAACCATAAAGTCAAAGGAATTGTCTGTAGACTGCAGTCTTTAACAAGAATGTGTTGCCAAAGTAAGATTTTCTCATGTTGTGGGGTTGTCTTAGGATCCGTTTTACCACATCTTCTAAAATTCAGCCTCAGTCATTCTATAAGAATTATTCTCACTAATAGACCAGGTTACAAGTGTCGATTTAAATGACCAGTCATCTGCTGTGCTACTGGTTCGATTTTATTAAAGTGAGAAATGTCTGATTCCATTATACAGACTTTGTAAGATTGTAACTTTCTGTCACAAGTGGATCAATCGGTCCATGTTTATGGAGTCATCACAGTCAGAGACCTAAACATTATGTTATGCAAACTTGGGGAAGCATTTTTTTTTTATTCAATTCACTATACAGCAAATTAGCTTTGTGACGGCTTTTTAGATTCATTCATTAACCAAGATTGCTGTGTTCATATTAGTGTTAGTCGGTAAATAGACAGTGTTAGACAGAACAGAAATTCAATAATTGCTAGGTTTAATTAAATTTAGAACTCTAAATTTTGCCAAACCAATTTGCTAATCTCTTGTGTTGGGTCTGCTCTTATTCTAATCTACAACATCTTGCCATTCAAGCATAAATACACATATTTTCTTGGATCAGAAAGAAAATCACTGAACTTCCGCTCAAGGCACCTTACTTTTTTCACATTCACCAGCATTTTCAATTTAGCATTTTAAAGGTACATGTAAGGATCCAGAATATGCTCTTAAGGAGTTAAAAAACTCTCTGGCAACTTATCCAATCAGGGTTCAGAGAAGCCTATATCTGGGTATGTTTGACATACCCTCTTACCTGAGTAACAGGTTTTTAAAATAGGGTAACTTACAACTCATCAATTATAAACTACCTATCTATGTAAGTTTATTGCTAATTGTATCCTGATATCTGTGTACAGACCTGGCTTGTCTGACTCTCCACTTGCTACCTTAGGAGGTTGTGTAATGACCTCCCTATCTGTGTGGCCCAGCCAATAAGGTCCTCTCAGGAATTGAGATCCAATACAACATTGGTCACACTGAAGGGGGTTATTCACTAAGGTGCGAATTCGACAGTCGGATTCCCATAGTAAATCCGCTACAATTTCCCCACGACAATATTCTCATTATAAAGACGCGACTGCGACAGTAGCAGCCTATTGCGACTGTCTTTAGCTGGCGAATTTGCACCTATATGCACCAATTTGGACTTTAATAAATAACCCCCATGTATGTTTCAAGAACATGTGTATTTCTGGCAAGTCTATAACTCTTACCAGGAGTCCAGTTCAACATTTATTCATATAATAATGTATATGCATATATCAAAATGAAAACAAAGCTTGACATTATTTGTGTCATTGTGTTTAGTATAACAGATGCTGTGGGATTTCAGGTTCTTACAAAAAAATATGCACCATAGAACATTGAGAGCTAATCCACCACACAAATCAATAAATCAAATGATCGGTATATTAACTAAGCCAGCAGATAGAAGATAGATGATAAATGATTAAAGTCAATAGGTTAAGCATACTATGCTGAAACCAGACTTTGATCATCTATTATAGGAGTCTAAATTGATTGTTAAATACAAGTGATAATCAAGGCTCTTTTAGATTTCCTAGAAAACCTCCTACTGTACACGTATGAAATTGATGCACATGTGAATGTTTAAAGAATGACTTGACACAAGATAATTTCTCCCCTTCATTTCCGCCAATCTGCTCATATACGAAGCAACTGACCAATAATTCACAACCACAAATAAGCTCCAGCCCTTGTTCTAGGAGAACAGAGAAGCTGTTTATATTCTTTATGTAACACATTTCAAGGAAAGAATTGAAACCAGTAATGGAAAAAGCTGATGTTTCCACGTACCAGGAAGGTGATATTAAACACAATGCATTTGTTGCTTTTACATAATTTATACTAAAATTCTACTTTTGCAGTTTCGCTATGAGTAACAGCAAAAAAATCTAATTATTTGAAAGGCAGTTGAGCCCTTACAAATCTTGTTTATTTGCAACAAATATATGAGGTGGACATTTTTCTCTAATACCTTTATAATGATATAGCTTGGGGCCTGATGTCTGGGTTGTTTGTGGATATATTTTGCTTTCTGCATAATTGTAACGAGCAGTGCTTGAATGCGCGCACCGCTCATCACTTCTGCCAGCTGAATGCCAACAGGTGCTGTGGAGACACAGTTTTGGGGTTATTCATCAAAGCCCTAATTCGCCTTGCATAGTATCTCTGTGTCTGTTCATGTCAACACAACTAGAAAGTCACAAATTCACTTCTCCTTATTCATGAAGAACGGTCAGCGTCGGACTCCATCGCAAGTGTAGTTCAACATAGTCAGTCACACTATAGTAGGATGAGATGTCATGCGGAGTGAGGAGAATTCCTCCAGTAAAGGGCAGTGACGTCAGTCTCATCATATCTCACTAACTATATATAAGTGAAATATACTTATTTTTATAAGTCACCTTGTCCCTAGTTCACGTTTAGTAGTAGACTAATTTAGTCACAGACGCCATGGTTACTTTTGAATGAATAGTCTCCTTACACAACACTGGAGCTCTGCCATCAAACCCCTCAATTCGCCACTCTTTTGTGGCAAAGACAATCAGGTGAATTCGGAGCAGTAGGCACTGCAGAATCCACTCCTTCGACAGAATCCACGCTGAATAGCTGAAGGGAAAGGGAGCTATAGGGAAAGGTAACTATACAGTATGGCTACCCTTTCCATGGATATATTCAATAAAAAAAAAATTTCTCACAGTAAGTATCGCACGAGGCAAATCTCACAATACTTACCGCGAGAAACTTCAAAGCATTCTCCCATTAAGTGTGTTAAACAACCTTTTGGCTCGTATAATACAAACGTTTTTTTTATTTGATCATAGTTCAGAATAAGCATCAGTTTGAATTTTGTCCTTATTTAACACCTCAGGTAGCTGCAAACATATATGTATTTTTGGCATCTTTTGAAGATTACAAAAGGGATCTACTAGGTGAATCAATATCTGACAGCTGCTGTTGGACCAGAGTTGCCTTGGTTACTGGAGGGCACATGGCAACAGTGTCCTAACAGGTCACACATTCTGCTCAGTAGCGATGCCTCAAGAGATGTGACCTTTCCTTTTAGCTTTCTTAAACTGTCTCTATGAAGATTTTTTTCTCCTCCTCTCTTGCTAAGCATTGTACTACAATTTAGCCAACTCAATTATCTCTCTTTAAGAAACACAATAACCAAATTAAAGGGTTAAGTTTACACCTAAAAAACAATACAAAGTTTTTATAAAATTACATTTCTTGTACTTTGAATAGTTTATCATTATTATTATATACTGTAGTTATTATAGTTATTTATTTAAAGAGGAATTAATCCCTTGTAATAATATTCATAAAATATATGTGCACTGAGCTTCATGCTTGCTGCTAATTAGGTTATAAATATTGTATACATTTTAAGACACCTCCTTGCAGCTCTTCAATTTTATAGTTTATCAGAAATTATGCTGATTCGAATCTTAATTACACCTGCAAAAATACATTTGGCATTGTAACTAAGGGCCTCATTGACTAAAGGGTGAATTCACCTGTCGAATTCACCTTGCTACAACTCGAGTTGCATTGCCAAAATAGTCACAAATTCACTTTTCAGTATTGAGTGGAGAATACACTTGTCAAGCAAGCAGACAGCAGCAATCGCTGCTGGATGTGTAGTCAGGTGGATAGCAGTAAGACGAGAAGTCATGTGGAGTGAGGTGAATTTGACAAGTGATGCACAGTGATGTCATCCTCACCATATCCCACTAACTATATTTTGTGAATATTCTATTTCTATGCTTCCTTGTCCCCTAGGTCATATTGTCACTTAGTCGCAGTTGCCATTGTCACTTTTGAATGGTCGCCTTATGCAACACTGGAGCCCTGCCATTAATGCCCCCAATTCACCACTTTGAAATGGTGAAGTCAAACAGGTGAATTCAGAGCAGTTCACCTGGTCACATTCACACCTTTGACACACTCCTCTGGTTAGTCAATAGTAAAATTACCTGTGCACGCGTATGCAAAAAGATGCAAAAAGCTCTGTAAGTTAGCAACTATCAAAGATGCCCAAATTGTTCACATATTCACCACTTCTCAGAGTTTATTTGATAAGCGAACTTAGAGAAGTGATGAACAGATGTGAATTCAGAGCTCTATGAGATTGTTTGGAGTATAGCCAAAAAGGCCCTAAGAGTTTACATCTATAAATATTACCAAGAATATATTATGAACCATGTGGGATCTGTGTCGCTATAATTTAATTGTTTTATTTGTTTTTGTATTTCACCAGAGTAAATCATGCTTTCTGAATAGTACATATACTACTAGGCGCATAAACAGACATCATGAGTAGCATGGATAAAGTAATATAACCTGATACCAGTTTTCAAAGTATGTTTGTTTTTTTTGTACTTTAAAATGTGAATCATATTTATTAGATTGTTATTCGGCCCTGACTGCAGTTTCAGCGACTACCACCACCCGTCACCTATATGCCCGCGTACCATAAAACCAATACATTGAGTCAGGCACAATTCAGCTTTTAACATCACACATTCATAAGAAATGTATTAACACCATTACAGCATGTAAAAATAATTTATATTTCACCAGTACTCCTCAATTTTCCCTAATGCTCAGTGGATTAAATTAAGTGACAGTTGCTTCAAAATTGTGTAAGACCTAAAAAAATATTACATTTTTTCTCAATCAAAGCACATGCTGTATTGTATAGACAAGTTTGGACTCTACATATACTGTTTCTGGAATGCCATTCAAGCCAACATTTAGAGGAACATTCACATATGACTTGAAACAGCACAAGTCCATCTTTACAATCACCATTAATGAGTGATTACAATGTAATTAAAATTAAAAAAAAGAATAGACTACACATTGCTTTTCCTGGTGAGTGGGAATTACTCCATTTATTGAACAACAGTGCAGAACAACATTTGGGTGGGGGGGTATACCTCCCCGGTCCATTTTTATTTTTAAGGATTCTGGTTTTATATTGGTAGTGTTGGCCAGGACTCCCAGGATCCTTCAACTGTACCAAGAGATTCAGCCCTAGTTGAAAGGGTGGATTGTGATGCAAACTCTATCTTTTGGATTAATTACAGTGTTGTTCAGTCACAAGTGTTGGAAGCATGTATGCCTAGTTTTAACCTGGAGTTTGGGAGTTGCGGGTAATCCCCACTATTTGCCATTTTCAGGTGATCAAGACAGTTTTGAATATTGTGTTTTATTGCTTGTTTGCTTTGTCTAAGCTCTGTTAATTTATTTTGGAGTAAAAATCGCATCTTAAGTGTTACCTGTACATTTCATTTTTAAGGCAGTGTAGGAATCATATGTGTAGGGTAATATGACAGATCAGATGTCTAAGCTACCCAAAGAACAAAACACATACAGACAAGTAAATCACTGTGATTTGGGCTCAACCAAACATTAAAAATAGGAATCTTTTGGTGGTTAGTGTAGGGTCAGTAAAGCCTTTGATGTTGACGTTCATTGAACACATGAAGAACACTGAACCCTGCCATGTACTGACTTTAGATAAGTTTATTAATGTGGCATTAGTACCAGTTTTGAGTAAACTTTTATTTAATAAGCCAAATGTTTATAGAACTTAATGTACTCATAATGATATGCTATACTGCTTGGACCAGAGTCATCTACCAGTAAGCAGGAATTCATGCACTAAGGGGCCGATGACTTGGGGTAGATTTAAGTAATATCAGCTGGGCACTTGCCAATTTTCATTAGAATGAATCCCACCTCTTTTTTTACTCAGTAAGGAAAAGAACACAAAATGGCTGCCTATACGAAATCTGAACAGAACTCAAAATCGCAATTAAAGCTAAAATCTCAGAAAGAATAATGGATATGCCAGAAATCCTGAAAAAATAATATTTTACTTGACCTGCTTTTTGGTTTTTAAATGGCATTTAAATACAATCGGAATTCTACAATGTAAGCTATCATGAAAATAGACTGAAAGGAAGCACTTACAGATTCAGTGTCATTAATGAATTGGAAAAATGCATTGCTAATGCATTGCTGACAGAGAGGAGAAGGGAATTTTGCGCCTCATGCATTACATGCGGGTAGTCCATTAACTATGGAAAATATACAGTATATGCATTACTAAAACTGAAGGACTACAAAAATACCTTGGAGAGATAAATAGAAATTATAACCACTGAGAAAAAGGCATTCTGGGAGAGCATGATGACCTGTCCAGTGATCTAATCATATATCTCATTGTTACTGCTTTTTCTTGAGAGATGAATATTATGTATATCATGCTATCACATAAGTATCTATAGTGTAATGGAAATAATACAGTCACACTTACAGGGGATGTGAGATGTGGATGAGAAACAAAGTTACCATATAAGCCATTGGGATGGAGAGTTTGGTGTTTGGATAGGAGCAATTTTTTGCTCTCTTATTCCAAGGTAACAGATTATAAAAAACAATCCCTCCATATTTACACATCTACAGCCCCCCAGATGTAATCACAGCAACCCCCACCTTTATATTTACACTAAATTAATGGAGCAAGCAGTACAGACACACATTTTCCAACATTGGGCCTATTATGGTACTGCTGATAATGGTCATAGAAGGAATAAGATAATGAAAGGCAATACAAACAAACTGGATCACTCTGTGACATGGGCACAACTATTTGGGGAGTAGAAATATAACAATGTGTGTATGTTTTTGACCTAGTTTTGGTTAGTTCTATGTTGGGGAAGCAATCTGGGAGAGGCCCTTAATGAACCAAATGAGAGACAGGATCGCTCACCCACCGTGTAGGAAAAGTAAACTGGGTGCCAGGAACGAAAAGGCCAATGGTAACTGGAACATGTAGGGAAACTCTGGCACTCCAATGTAGTAAAAACCAGTAACATTTATTGATCCATTTTAAAATCCAAGCATCAAGGTTAAAAACAAAACAAAAAACAAAACAAATAGCACCCTCTGACACGATATGACTAAGCGCTCCTGCGCGAAACGCATGTTCCACATGTTCCAGTTACCATTGCCCTTAATGAACCATCTAAAATAGTTTAAAACTCCCAGTCCTTAGTCTTATAGTCTGGTAATGTCAATGCAGAGAGATGAAGAGTTAGTTGTAACAAGCAGTGCTTGCAACTGTACTTTTAATTTAAATAATGCAAGAATTACATTTTCTATTATAAATAGTGTATTATGAATAGATGACAATTTATTTTATTAATTAATAGGTAGGACACATTTATCTACAAGCTCTTTGGATGAATACAGGTATCAGTTTAATTAAATTACAGCTCAGTATTCTACTTAATAATAAACCCAAATCTAGCTTACCAAACAGAAATTTGTTGATGATTCAGAAAAATGGAATTTTAATGATTGCATCTTCCTAACAAAAAAAAAAATCACAAATTGTTCATTTAAAGTCATTTGCACTTAGGTGTAAAGTGATTCTTTTTTTTCCCTACAAAAAAAATCTGTAATTAGTGCAAAATCATTTTAGAGCTTCATATGCTGCAGTTTTGTCTTAAGCCAGAAAGCTCATGAAGCATTGGTTCCCCATCTTAATCTGTATGCAGCTTTTGTCAAAAAAAAAGAAGCAGATGACTTCACTTAGAATGAATCTAACTGAGCACTTTGGTAGGAATCATGGTGAGTCATTCATGACCCTTAGCCTACAAACAGTGGCACAGATAATGAAATCATGTTTCTAATCTCATGCAGTGGGTTCTCCTGGGATATCTTGCCCATCAGTTATCTGTACTCTCTTTCATTTAGTTCATGGACTTGACCAGGACTAAACCTCATATTGCTTTTTGCACAGACATGCTCATTCTTATACATACAGAAATACCAAATGAGAAAAAGTAGTATGTATTAAAGTGACTGGCTCTCAGTCAATCTTTCAGACATAATGGATAAGAAAGCTATGACTGACCTTGTGTGTGGGTCATTTACAATTGCCTAAGTTTTCATCAATAAAATATGCAAGTTAAAGGAATGAGGTCCTTGCCCAGAAAAGCATTCTTTCCTCACAGCTAGTGAAGAAGGCTGAAGCCAAAGGGTAAGCACACCCTTCACACCTGCTTCTTCTACAGGCAAGAAAAAGTTAAACCTTTTGTTCACTATGAGGCATGCAATGCATTACAAGAGTTATTATCCTTTGGAATTCAAGTGACTTTGCATAGTTTAATTGTGCTTTATCGCATGATTAAAATAAGTAATGCCTACAAGTGCTCAACATACCCCAAGAAGCAATGCGCAGGTATTTCTTGAACATTTGTAAAACACACATCTTAACTGGTTCCTGATAAAACCATATATATAAAAAATAAACAGAGAGAAGATGTGGGAAATGGTATGGAAAGTATGTGGCTTAGAGTCCTTTCTCAAGGGTTGATGTTAAGGTCCAGATCAAGTAAAACCAGATGTCAAGGGTCTACATGTTGTCCCTTCTTGGATTTGAATTAACAGCCTGATACCCCATTCTTGACTGTCATGTTAGCTGGGCTATTCAGGCAGTGAGATTTTTGGGGCAAAATATAGCAGTGATCTAGTTATCTGCTGGGCTGGTGCTGAACTGACTGGTTACTCACCTAATGAATCAGTACAGGTGCTGCATGTACGTTAATCACCAGCTATATAAGGACCCTCCTTTCCTGTATTCTTTACCCAAGCTGGCCTCTGTCTCCAACTCTATTACTGTTATAGCATGATGCTAAAACCAAGGACACACTTACAGAGATATAATATGCTTAATCATTTTTGTGCTTGATGTCTTACTGATTTTAGCTTTGTATCCAAATTGGTGGATGTGATAAAGAAAATTCTAGAAATAATATTTATTAACAAAGATCTATAAATTATTAGGCATCTTTAAATAATTACCACGTGATGTTATTTGTAGCTAAGCATGGGGTTGGTATATTACAGTTATAGCCTATGGTCAAAACGAAACAACCTTCTCAGGGGAAACTTTGTGGCACCATCAGTACTGGGACATTAGTCTCAATGACCACATCAAATGTATGGGACATAGGTGGAAAACAACAAAAATCTATTAATAGAAAAAAATGATTTAATTGTCCATGATATGGGTACTGCATCGTGCTTTGCAACAGTTTGAGAATGTGGGCTGACCAGTTCAATTCATTTAGAGGCTAAAAAATTCCTAAACATATAGAGAGTGATTACAAGCTAGCAAAAGATTTCTTTTTGTGTCATGCATGATGCTGCCCACTGTGAATGCAGCATATATTCAATTATATAGCATAACTTGACATTAATGGCAGGGATTATAGAGCTACATTTTGCTCGTTACCTATATGTGTAGCTGCCTTTTGTGTCAAATTTCTAAATGCATTGGATATACGTGATTAATTTATTATTAAAGAATTCAATGCACCGTCAGGTTTGTCTGTGAACCGATAATAAATGAACTAAATAAATACTCTAAAACAACTCTAATTTGCATATAAAAGAATGATTACCATTAAATGCGGTTACATTAGTCAAGCCTACTGGTTACATTAAAAGATATCCCGATCTTTAATGCTTCATGTAATGGTGCCTATGGAATGATTTGTAATAATTAAATATTTCTTACCAAAGTTCTCCATTTTGTGTCAAATGGCTTGTTTCTATGTTTAAAGGCCACAGCAGAAATATTGTATTTGCTTAATTCCTCATTACCTGCAAAACAGATGGCATTAGTAATATCACTGACAAATGATTGCATCTATAAAGCAGATATGCTGTACTGTATACAACTATGTAGTTTCTTTTCAACTAATGTTTATTGCGTATTGTTTATCGCTCCCGTTAAAGTACAAATGACTCGTAGCAACCCAGAAAACAGAATATTTTGATCATGAAATAAATAGATCCATCGTTTTACAGTCCTCATCTGATTTGCCTGTAGAATATCAGAAAACCAGCAAAACAATATAAAAAAAAAAATTAACTAAGATCCTTAAGGGAAATGTTAAACTGCAATGTGTATGCGATATAAAATAGATTGTTTTATTTTGTTAGAATAGTTTCATTTCCATGTTGTCCATGCATAATCATTTTGAACAACTGAAAAGCCAATATTGTATTTTGTTTACTGCCTGATCACAGCAAAGCAATAACTTTCAGGAAGCTATTTACACATTAAATATGTTTTATTGACCCTTGATAATGTATGGTGTAACATAACTTTAGCACACCCCATAAATAATTGACATTTATGCCTCTGTGCTGATTGCGGTAATTTGGTTCTAAAATGTGTGTACTTAAGGGGAGTTATCACCACGGTGTAAACTCCTCACCCACATCTAAGGTAAATTATTACTGAGCCTTACAAACCAGTGAATTAAATTGCTTTGTGTGTTGGCAGTTGTAATATTGCTCAATACTGTTTTATATTAGATAACTAGCAGCAACTTGAAGCTTGACCTGGATCCCCCTCTGTATTACAAGAAAGTTGGCAAACACAACATTTACCGCGAGCAAATATTTATTTTTACTGTTTTAATTGTGAAGAAACTTATACACACAACGTTTCAGGGAAATCACACTGCCTTCTTCAGCTGCAGATGGATTCAAAGTGTATTATCCCCCTAAAATTTGGTGCACGTTAAGGTCCTTCACAGTAAAATATTAGCAAAGTGCTTGGTCAATGTGAATTTCATGTTGTTCACTTTTGTTCCATACAGCGCATAGCATTATTCTACCTTAATAAAAAAGGTGATTTGTAAACTATATTTTGTAGATGTTGGAAGGAGAAAGAGTTGTAGTTCAAGTAGTTACTGACTGGCTCCTGTGAATTTTATTTTACAAGCCTTCCCTTGATGCTTAAAGTTGCATCATACTTATTTATGGATCTTTGGTTTTGGAAAACAATTTATATATACTTAGATTGTTAGCTCTACGGGGCAGGGACCTCCAATCTCTTGAGTCAACCGCAACCTAGCACTTAAAGTGATGTATCCTTGTGATATTTTACTTGTATTGTTTAATACACTTTTCCCATGTCTCTATTGTATTTGTATTGCGCTATGTAAATTTGTGGCACTTTTATAAATAAAATGATACATACATAATGTATATATGCTTTCTAGTGATCCAGTCGCACTTATCTTGCAGAAGGTACTAGCCACATATTAGTGTACTAAGCAAACAGTTAAAAAGGATATGAATATATTTACTGTTTAGCACTGATGATATCATGGTGACATTAAGGACAACCTTTATGAAAGTATAGCTAGAAACATATTAATGAAATTTCTTACAAAGCAAATAGCACACTCATGTAAAAAATCAGATAGCTTTACCTTGTATGAATACAGCAGTTTTTAACTCCTAGTACGGGGGATATTTATAAAGGTCATTTCAGCTATTTTTCTGCTGTTCAATCAGTTTCCCTGTTTTTCGCTGCGTTATTACTGTTATTTTCATTATGCAGCATTTCCTAATTAATCTATGTAATGCCAAATAAAATGTATCGATATCAATAAATACTGATGCGTTAACTCAATTACACTTGACATCGCTTTCAATAGATCTCCTTTTTCAATTGATATCAATATCGCTGATCTTCTTAACGGAGACTTAGAAAAAATTTCAGAAACATCTCTATAGGGAATAATGGGTATTTGACACCCTCAACCAGGAGACACTTTTCGCCCAAAAAAAAAAAAGGATGGGAGGGTCTTAATAAATATCAGCAATAATGATATTTTCCACCTATTTAGAAGTATTTTGATATACCTGTTGAATTTCAATTCAAACTTGATATACCTCTTAGTACGGATTGCTAACCTCTCATGGTTCCTTGGCGGTAGCACCAAAAAAACTAGCACCTATGTTCCTAATTGATGAAGTAGCTTGTGCACCATATACAGACATCCCCTAGGTAAACTATACACAATTATAAGTTAATTGGAGACCAGTTTGCTGCTATTCCACCAGGTTTGTATTAGAACTACTTCAAGTGATGCATTATATTTAGCTCCACCTGTCATCTTTGTCAAACAGAGGACCGAGTTCACCAAAGAAGGTCATCCGAAGGCCAACTAATTACTCACAAAATCCCATTTTTGCCTATGGAGTGGGTCTGGTCATTTTGCCAAAGTTGGATGAATTTTTACTTTGAAAAAGTTGATATTAATATCAGTATGCAATAGAAGGGGAACCACATAGAAAACAGTGCAAAGTGTGCTGGTTTGTATCAGTATTTGTCAGCCAAGCTTTATAAATCAGAGGAATCAGAAAGTATAGCGAATAGATACATTGCATAAAAAAAACAGTGAAAAGCTTTGAAATTAATAGAAAAGGTCAAAATGACCTCTATAAGTTTCCCCCTAATTAATTTTAGGGGCTTATTCCTGCCTAATTCACTTCTTTGATCTGACAAAGTAAAACTGGTGAATTTGACAAACTCTAATTAGGGCGAAATTTATTAAACTCAGAAAAGCTCATTTTCGCTTTTCTGAGTTTAATCACCGGGCGAACACCCAGTAGTTTCTCACAGTAAGTATCTCGAGATTTGTTGCGTTCGATACTTGCTGAGAGAAACTTTTTCTATTGAATGTTTCCATGGAAAGGGTAGCCATACTTTACATTACTTTAGTATGGCTTTACATTACTGTAGTATCGCTACCAGTTCTATGGATATATTCAATAGAAAAAGTTTCTCTTGGTAAGTATCGATTGCAACAAATCTTGCCATACTTACCGCGAGAAACTTATGGGTGTTTACCTGATTAAACTCAGAAAAGCCAAAACGGCTTTTCCAAATTCAATACATTTCGCCCTAGTAACACTTGATTACTAGCTAAATTACCAGTGCATGTGCATTCAAAGAGGTGCAAAGTGCTCTAAAACTCCAGGACCATCATAATTGCCCAAATTGGTCACAGATTTGCCACATTGCAGAGTTTGCTGAATATCCAAATACAGAGAACTAGTGAATTAATAAGTTCAGACCTTTGTGCAACTGTGCGACTTTCATTAATAAGCCCCTTTAGTTGTGCTATTAGAGGTTGCTTGCAGGACAGTATAACATACTGGAAGCACTATTTTATTGACACCTGGTTATTGCAGCCATGGGTGGCTACAGCAAAGTAATATGAGTTTTTTTTCCTTTGGGATGTTTATTCATTTTATACCAAAATCTGCTAAAAAGTGACATTGTCCAGGAAGCAACCCTTCAAACTCCTTATGTGCCCAAATAATATCAGACACTGACAGTGGGGATTATTCACTAAAGTCTGAATTGTTGCGTATAGGTGTAAATTTGCCAGATAAAGACAGTCGCAATAGACTGCTACTGTTGCAGTCGCGTCTTTATAATGAGAATATTGTCACAGTCACAACTTTATTGTGGGAAAATTGTCACAATCTTAACTTTAAAAAATTGTCGCGACTTTACAATGGGGAAATTGTCGTGGATTTGCTATGGGAATCTGCTGTTTGCGTACTCGACAGTCGAATTCGCACCTTAGTGAATAACCCCCTGAATAATGGTCAAACAAAATTAGTAAAAATGTGCTTTTTTTCCCTGTTTTTTGCAATTAAAAAATCATCAGAACCCCAAATCAATGTATACTTCTATCAGTGTTGGCGTGTTGCTATATAATAATAATCATACTTAGCGAAATCTACTGCACATACTATACAAGTGCTGGTCAACGAATTAGAATAATTTGAAATAGTGCAATCATGAAAT
>WMED01003372.1:0-22309 GCA_019650415.1 Pipa parva
CCGAAGTGAGGCGAACACTACGCGCCTCACTTCGGAGCTTCCTGAATAACCCCCTAAGGTCGCACAGACTGTTATGTGCCCGCTGATGTCCTGCATGCGGACATCAGCGAACGCTTTAAAGGGATTCCAGTCTCGGCGAGATCACTTGAGTCGCCTCACGAGACTGGAATCCATTTAAAACGTTGGCTGATGTCCGCATGCAGGACATCAGCGAGCGCATAACAGTATGTGCGAGCTGAGGGGAAGCTTCGCAAGGTGCGTTCGCAGTCTGAATTGTTGCGTATAGGTGTGAATTCACCTGCTAAAGACAGTTGCAATAGACTGCTACTGTCACAGTCGTTTCTTTATAATGAGAATATTGTCGCAGTCACGACTTTACTATGGAAAATGTAGCAAAATAATAGAAAAGAAGAACCATGCACAGGCAGCTGTGCTGCAACCCTTTATTGGGTGAAGGTAGAACACAACATGTTTCAGGTCTTATGCCCTTTATCACATGATAAAAAGAAATATAGCTAAATTGTAACTAGATGTGTCAGTTTGTACATCATTTTAGTTTCTTTTTGAAATAAAGAAAATATGTCTAATTCAACTCTGAAGGCTCTGAGGTTGCTGACAGGTATTGACAGTAGAAGGTCCTTTCTTCTACAAATGTAATAATAATAGAATAAGTCCTGTTATTCTTCTATATTCATTTATTGCTTTTTACTCCAAATAAGTCCACAATTTTTAGCTTAAAATTGCAATCATTTGTGTAGCCCCATCTGTAAGAGTGAATTAAGTTGGGTGTGGTAGATTGGAAAATAAAAACCCTTTGACGCAATTTTTTTGCACTAGTGCTGACTTGTAATGTTCATAAGCTAAAAGGAACAGTTTACAAAATATTTTATCAGATATTTGACCTCTATAATTGCCTGTATTTGCTATAAATTATATAATAATTATATAATATTTGAACAAAGTGTAACTGATATATACAGTATATACTGTATATATATATATAGTTCCTACATGGGTTGTGCACAATATGTGTTTAGAATTTTAAAACTGCCTTTGTAAATTACTTTCTTTTTTAAAGAACCAGAACCAACTGTTACTGAAATCAGCTACCAAACCCCTTTTGAAAAAACTATCACCAGACACTGATTGTATTACTAACTACAGGTCAGTTTCAAACCTTCCATTTCTATAAAGTGCTATTCACATAGCAGTATTTCAGCTTCCATTGACATTTGGTATTAGTGACCTTTTCTAAACTAGTTTAGACAATTGCATAGCACAAACTCCAGTCGTGCTGTAAATGACTTAATCATGGTAAGTGACAGAGGAAATTGACCTGCCATCTGCAACTGATGGAGTGTGCAGCAGTAGAAGATCTGTTGTGTTCTTAATGGCAGTGTTGGTATGAATACATTCTCCCTGGTAGGGCAAAAAGCATGCAAAGCTAAGCCCTTTCTTGATTTTTGCAAACAAGTTAATAAACAATTAGCACTAGATAATTTTAGACATAGATAAATCAGCCTACATTCTAATAGAATGGTGCATAAACCCCACCACCATCACGTTTCAGACCCTTTTGAAATGAGTTTTGTCTGGAAAACCCTTATTAAAAAGCAGGGCTAAAACACCCACAGGGTAATACAGAATTCATATATCCCCTAGGTGACATCATAAAGAATAAAGCTTCAGTTACTATTACTAAGCGGATTTTGAGCTTTTTATTTCTCTCTTGCAAGATAGCAATGGCCCTACAACACAGACACCAATTAACAACAAAAACTAAATCTTTATCTTCGCCAGGAACATTCCCTCTGCACTTTTAAAACCAAACTGAAATCCTACCTTTTAGAGCACTAGCACTGATATTTATCACAGATTTTTATTGTTTTTAATACTTAGCCATTTCTGCCTAATATTTGTATTTATTTATTTATGGACTTGTGTTTCAACACATTGTCATAGCTCTTATTATCCGTCTATTTGTGTATGTAAGTCTTCCTCCCATTTAGACTGTAAGATCTACAGGGCAGGGACCTCCATCCTCTTGTGTCAACCTCAATATAGCATTTAGGGGGTAATTCAGGATCAATCGAAGTACCCTTGCGAAGCTTCTCATCACTTTGCCGACACGGGTACTCGCTCACTGGTCTCCTGCAAGCGGAGATCAGCGAACACTTTAAAGGTACTTCGGCCAGGCGACTCGAGTAGTCGCGAGGTGAGCCAAAGTACCTTTAGAGCATTTGCTGATCTCCGAATGCAGGAGACCAGTGAGTGCGTACCCGTGTCGGCGAAGTGATGAGAAGCTTCGCAAGGGCACTTCGATCGTTCCTGAATTACCCCCTTAAAGTCATATATCCTCGTGATCTTATACTGTATTGTTTAATGCAATTTTTCCATGTCTGTATTTTATTTTTATTCTGAATTGTACAGTGCTGCGTATGTTTGTGGTGCTTTATAAATAAAATTATACATACGTACATACATATCCATACAATTATAAAAATGGTATGTTACCTACACACTGAAATTCATTTATGCATACCAACATTCTACCACCTTCTAAACAGAATAGTCATTATTAAGTGGCTGTTGTTTTAACCCATCTTTCCATTCTTCACAAATTACTATTATTTAAATTACATTTCATATACAGTATATCAGTTGTCTTGTCACTTTCTGCTTTTGCTAGAATTTCCAAGAAATCAGCTTTTTATTTTTACAGGAAGGTATTGCTTATCTGCGAAGGAGTGATAAATGCAGAATTGCAAATGTTTACTGCAATTGTATTGTCTTTATTGTGGAATAATGAATGAATGCATTATGTGATCATGTCTGCTTATAAAATAAAAAAAAAGGTAAGAAACAATATAACCTTTGGTGACATAAGTAATATATTCATAAACTGTCTATGTATTATGGGTTTTCGACCATTAAAATTTGTTGCCTTTTGAAACTTTCATCTCTATGTTCCCTTCATCAGACTATTGACTGCTGGAGCCAGAAACCTGAGTGTCCGCAGAGCTGGTCAAATATTTCACCTCCCAGTCCTAAAATTACTTTCACACCCCAAGGACAGTGTTTTGAATAGGGACTTTTCTCTTCCTAAGAGTCTGTGAAACAGGCAATAAACCACTAATAAAGATGAGAACACTCACAGAAAAATGGGCAAAATAAATACAGTGATATGATTAAAGCTATGTCTAATTTATGACCCCCCAGTGGATATGCCAAGCTTCAGCTGTGACCACCAAAGACCCTGTTGTTACTTCCATGGGTACTCCAGTTTATAATCCAGAAAACACACTGGTAATTTAAATGACTTGTGATTAAATTGTCTTTGGAATATGATTGTAAGCTCCTCTGGGGCGGAGACTAATTTGAATACCTAAATGTTTGCAGTAAAGAACCTTGCAATACACCACCACTGTAGAAATAAAGTATAATAATAACGTCATGTAAATTGTCTAATGGCCATATTGTGTAGTAAATGGGCAATCCCTCTTTAGTCAAAACTGAACCAAGGTAATATGCCACATCCATCAACAAACATTAGCATCTCTGTGATGTTGTATAATCAAAAGCATATGCCTGTTGAGTTCCCATGATGCCATTTTGTACCTAAATTGCTGATCAGACAAAAAAACTGCATTTCAATTTGTGATAAAGAATCTATGACCTAAAATGGAAATCATTAATGTTACTGTGAGTCTACCTAATGTAAAGGTAACGAAAGCACTTCCAAAATATCTGCGCTTCAAAATAAACAAATGAAAAAAAAAAACCATTTCTTGCATTAATGAGAAATTTGACCTATTCTTCTACTGAATAGACTGGCAAAGTACTGTGATTACAGTTGTACTTTACAGAAAAGCTATACAGCTGTTTTGTTTCTCTTTGCATGACAAAACCGGTGAAAAAAAACCCAGTATGTTTCCTCAGAAAGCTATTTCATGTTCATCACATTCTGTTCATTCCATTTGTACATTTACTTCTGCTTTTCTTGGCCTACGAATGACATGATTGTTCAGTTGTTCACTTGTGATATTTTTCACTGCAATTTAATTTGAACAGAAAGAGATTTCTTTTGTAAAGGGCGTAGAAATGAATGTGATGGAATTTTAACAGAAATCTTCATAATAAGGGGTTATTTTGCTTTTCAAATTAGTAAGATATGTAAATATACAAGATCCAGTCGGTGAACAATGTGGTTTTTTTTTGTCCTTTTATAGCCCCTGGAGCATGAGAGGTGCGGAGCATCTGCAATCATGTGTTGGGGGAGTGTGCAGAGCATCTAGGGAACTGTAGCACGTCTAGGGTAATGTCCGTGTGGAGCATTATAGAACATCTGGGAAGTGGTTATTGGTTAAAGTGAGAATTTGACTGTCGAATTCTCAAACAGCGGATTCCCATAGCAAATCCACGACCTCGACAATTTTAAAGTTGCAACCATGACAATATTCACATAATGAAGTCACGATTGCGACCATAGCAGTCTGTTGTGACTGTCTTTAGCTGGTGAATTTGCACCTTTACGCAATAATTCTGACTTAAACCAATAAGCTACCTGGGGAAATGTCTGTTGGGGTCCTGCACAGTATCGGGCTATATCTGATGGGGGAAAGTGCAGTAAAGTGAGGGAATCTACGTAGGGATATGTCTCATGGGCATTTAAAGCAGGCCCTGGTGCAGGCTGCTTTACTTATTGCCTTTCT
The DNA here is from genome assembly GCA_019650415.1 of Pipa parva. Lineage (NCBI taxonomy): Eukaryota > Metazoa > Chordata > Amphibia > Anura > Pipidae > Pipa > Pipa parva. The sequence continues at coordinate 4,713 of WMED01003372.1, forward strand.
CACTAATTGATGTCTTATCTCTAATGCTTAACACTGTAGTAGGAATTCTATAGCTTCATCCCCACCTGCTCAGGAGTTCTGCCTTGTATTGAGTAAAACCATTGATCTCTAAGGGGGTTATTCTCTAAAGTCCGAATTGTTGTGTAAAAGTTTGAATTCACCAGCTAAAAACAGTCGCAATAGACTGCTACTGTCTCAGCCATGTCTTTATAATGAAAATATTTTCACAGTCACGACTTTACTATGAAAATATTTTCCCATCCGCAACTTTAAAATTGTCGAGACTTTACAATGGAAGAATTGTTGGGCCTCGGATTGGCTCTGGGAATCCGCTGTTTGAGAATTCAACAGTCAAATTTGGACTTTAGAGAATAACCCCCTTTAAATGTATATCTTTTAATGTGTTCTGCACATTGTTTTCATTACTTGGGAAGTGGCAAATGGATGCCAATTCAGACCTTCAAGAATAAGCCACTGAATTTCAGATAAAATGTGGTTGACACTGTGTATTGTATCTGGGTTAAAGTATGGTGAGAACTAAGCACTGTATCAAGTGTAGGGAATCACTCACTTGCTGCCATAATTCTTTCCCAATAAACGGGTATCCAGTCGGTTTCTTTTCTTAAGAAAATGCGTTTATTTACAATTCGAATCCAACAAAAGGCAAAAATAAAGAAAACATAACTTCAGCCTGGATTGGCACAATAATGACATCCAATGAACAGCAGCGATATACCTAGTTTCCTTTCTAGAAGTATTTTTCTCCCACAACACGCACTTTTTAGTCCGTACAACACAATGCACAGAGTCCCAGTGGTCTACAGCATAACCACCCCTCATCACAGCTCAGCACATACTGAGGTAGAGAGATTCCCTTTCTCTCACTACGCTTGTGCTCTTTACCTTCCACCACACAGGTGGACTTAATTAGGAAAACCCCGAGATGGAGTATAGGAGTGACTTTCCCACCCAATCTCTACAGCCACTCCTAAACCCTGGGCCCAAACTCCAGTTTTAAACAACCTCTGACAGTTTAACCCTGTCAGTTTTCTTATTCCCAGGGTTTTCATGCCAGAGTTACCGGCACGTACACTCCATCTGTAATTATTCCATATACCTGCTTACACAAGGTAAAAGCATGGTGGATACTGGGTATTGTATCTGGGTAAAATCACTGTGGGCACTGAATATTGTATCTGGGTAAAAGCATGGTGGGCAGTTTGCATTATATTTAGGTATCTTTTACATTACTATGTTACCATCATGTGCATGTGTCAGTCTCCAGCAATATTAAAAAGCATCCTTGAAAAATGAGAAATTGCATCATACCACTGTGTTTTTATTGCAATTTTAGCCAGATCCAATTTCAAGAAAAAAATAAAACAATGTAAATTACAACTGATTCTCAGGGCGAAATTTACCAAGGGCAAAACGATCACCCGAAGTTAATTCCTGCCCGCACGTGCGGTATTCCGATCGATTTGCGATCGTGCGATCGCAAATCGAGCGCAATTCCGATCGTGCGATCGCAAATCGATCAGAATTGCGATCGTGCAATCGCAAATCGATCGGAATACCGCACGTGCGGTAAAAATACCACACGTGCGGGCAGGAATTAACTTCGGGCGGACTAAATCCGCCCTTAGTAAATTTCGCCCTCAGTGAAATTGTGGTACGTGCAATTGCTAAGTGATTTTAATGTGACTCAATAAGTATGTATGTCAGAGTAGTACAAATGCACCATACATCCATCTCCCAACAGACCGTATAATGTCAATGTGTGCTTTTCTCATAGAGAACGATGTAATGTACCTGTGTGTGATTAAACCTACTGCATGGACCCAACAGAATCACAGCCACCATGGTAATGTTGCTGGAGAGGCCAAAACAGATTTCAGCAGGAGAGTGGAGGAGGTAAGGAAGGTTAACAGATTTTAAATAAAACAAGACTTTTAAAATATATTAATGTATTAAATATGTCTATTTTTGTACTTAAAAAGACACAACTCCACTTAAGAGTTTGTGAAATGGGATCATTATATTCATACACCATGATGGTGAATGAAGACAGTATCCCTTTAAGCAATCCTATTTGCAACAAACGCAGTTGGAGATATTAAAAAAACACGAACCAATCACAGTATTCATAGCTTTATCCTTTTAACATTTTTTTCATGTGTCCATCAGTAAGTGTTAGCCTGTTCTCTATATCGGCGTGATACCAATCGATGCATGCTGTGATTAGAAAAGTAAGGCATAACACTATATTCATTTTTACACCAGGACTGTCAGTTGTAAATAATCTGTTTTGTTGGCTGCTATCAAAGCAGCATGAGGCACCATAGTCCACTTCCAAGGAACCATATCCTGCAAAGGAAATGCTTATTCCTTTAACAGATTCCCTATGCTTTATCCTTGCTACAGAGAAAAGAGGGCACAATTGTTTCTAAGTCTAAGCTTGCAAAGTTTGAACATTTCCCAACTACCTTGAACTCATAACAGAATGACTTAACAACAGGCCAGTGTTTTATATATATTTTCCATTTTTATCCAGAATTTTCCCTAAACCTTAAAAGGATTCTGATTTGCTTACATTATTCAGCTATGTTACTGCAGACTGGTCAACCTTCTGACACAGGAGGTTGACACTCAAAACCGCCTATGCTGGACACATAAACTGGGGGTTTAGTTATGAAAATATGAACAGTTGCATAAAGATCCAAATTCACATTCATTTTCCACTTTCCCATCTTTGTGTATTCAGCAAATTCTGTAATGTAGCTAATTTGAATGCTTACAACAGTAGCAAAATTTGCCAATTTGACATCAGTGATTCAAAGTAGAAGGTTAAGGGCAGGGCTCCGATTTGGCATAAAGCAACTGTTCATTCAAAAGACACAATAAAAACTGTGAAAACCTCAACTAGGAACAGGACAACATCAACTAGGAATATGGTGACATAGAAAGGGATGTATTATTCACTTAATATAATCTTAGTGGGATGGTGTGAGGATGATGTCATTTTACTGGTGGAATTCCAATCACTCTGCATCCTACTACTGTGTGACTGACTACAATGCACTATGCAAGAATTTGTGCTATAAATGTTCCATATGGTGGTCCTATATGTAGTTTTGCTATATGCATGTTGTGATTTAAATTAGCTAATAAAGAACTTGGCTGAGATTTTTAATGTTTAATTGTTTTCTTGACAGCACTTGTTTACATTAATAAACTTTACAACAAATATGATTTTCCATATATAAGTAATATTTGGGGTACTTTCTGAACAGTCCAGAGATGGTTCTAAGTGGTACTCTATGCAAGAAATACCAGCGATATCCCAATTGATAAGCCACCAAATGTTTGTAAGGAGCGGTACTTACAATGGCGATTCGCTCCAGCGTCGGGTCTCGCTGCTTCGGAGAGGGTGCCGCGTCTCTTCAGGGAAGCAGCCGTCGGGCGTGCGTGCTGTCGTCATAATGCGCACGTTGTGGCGGTGCGCTTTTTAAATCAGTAAGCGCGATCATCTGACAGGCTCCCTGGCTATATAAGAGAGCCTGTCAGAAGGGTTCGGCGCCTGATTATAGGTTCACTAGCCAGTCTCCTTGCCCTAGCTAGTTTGGTTTATGCTGTGTGATTAAAGTCCTAGTCCTGAATTTTTAGTCCTGCCATAGTTTCTGCCCTGTTTCCTTTGTGTCCTTGCCTACACCAGCCATCATCCCTGTATTGCCTGTATGTTGAACTCTGTACTGGTATTTCAGTCCTAGGGGCTGCGAACTGGGTGCCTTCCACAGCGAAATCCTAACCTCCTTGCAGGGGCTCTAGGTGAACATCGGGGGTACCTTAGACTCTGTGCCCTAGTGTCTGTTTGCCTCTATGGGGTATTCAACCTGCTACCTCCTACTCCGAAGTGATCCTTACTTCAAAACGTGACATTGTTATTTCCCAGACATCCTGTATCCTTTGCTACCATACAAACTGGTATTTACCAGTGTTTCACCAGCCTCCTAAATAGCATCCAACTAGTCAGTCTATTTCCAAGAAAAGGAGTATCTATTATTTTGTAATTAAATTTACCTTCCTTACGCTTTTTCCTCTTCAGCCTACACTTTGCTTACCTTGTAAGATATTTTATACCATATTCTGCAAAATACTCAGCATTAATAGTGTAGGGTAACCATGATGATTACCGGAGGTAGCCTGCCTAGGCAGGGGGTTAAACCATTCCCATGTAGCGTTTCATGCAGTTTTATTACCTAATGTATCTCGTCACACCAGTAAATACCATGTTTAGACTGCTTTACAAAGATAGACTTTTCATGGCCTTTTAAATCAAATTTCTAATATTTTACATGCAGTTGGCTAACCCAGTCTAGTTCTAGAAATCTGTCTATACAGAAGAGAAAACAGATGGTATGCCTGTTCATAAATCTAATCAATTCAGAATGTTATATTTAGATAGTCATGGCATATTGATTCTTAGGAGGGGATATAAACCCTTAAAGAAACTGAAAATGTTAAAGGTTACCTTTTCTTGTTTACTTGAGCAATTTTGTAATATATATTATAATCATATTTACTGTTGTTAAAAACATATGGTGAATAAAAGGCATAAATCCCTTCTGCACAGTGGAACTTACAATATATTCCACTAGCACATGCATATAATAACTGAACTATCTGTAGAACATACATACTTTGTGTAGATAGTGCTCAGGGTTGAACTGAACACACCCCCAGTAATGCCACTCAACCACAATGTTACATTGTCCACTGCCCTTATATAGGGTGGAAGTTTTAGTAGCACAACTTGCCACCTGTAGCCTAGCACAGTTTCTGGAGATACTCCATAGATATAGCTGGTTTATAAATAAATTACAGGCTAGCTTGTCCTTTTAAGAGTATGGGCTCTCTCTTCCAATTTGGGACAGTTGCGAATGTCAGTTTCATTTTTGTGGTCGCACAGTATCACCAGCAACACAACATAAGCAAACTGAATGAACCATTTTAATCACACAAACTTCTGTCCTTTCTTCCTACCAACCATATTAGAAACCAAAGGAGCCAATGGATCAAAACTGCAACCAAAGCAGAAGCAGAAGACTAGATCAGGCAAAATCACTGTACAGTCCTCCCATGGTCATTATTTCACCCTAAAATATATCTGTATTTAAAAAAAATAAAAATGTCAGCAATGGATTCAGTATCTTGTACCTAGTTAAATTGCCAAATGAGCCTTAATGAGCCTCACTATGTCTTAAAGAGCACCTCCTTACTTCATATCTACTCCCATTGAACTGGACCTTTTCAATATTCCAGAGCATTGTTTAATTAAAAAAATATCTACATAACATTATTGTTCTGTAATCTTTTTGTGGTTGGTGTAATGTCTCCTTAATTCAGGCCTCTTCCCTAATCAATTTAAGCACACAACATATAAATTAATAAAGAAGCATCCCTTGATCCCATCTGTTATTATCCTTCCATCATGCTACTCTCTATCCTGTTAAAATGGCTGAAGTACAATTCATTATCCATTTTTTTTTCACTTTTAGCAACCCGCATAAAGAGCTAACTCACTCTGAATTCTGACAATGACAAATACCATTCTTATATTTGCATTTATCTCTCTCTTCTGTTTTTAATATAATAGATTTCATCTTTCTCATCAAAACCTTGTATTCACAAGTCTTTAGAGACCCTGCTTGATCATATTTGACTTCTTAGCGATTAAACCACACTTTGTCATTACCCTATAAAATCTTCCCCATTTCTATCAACAATTGTAGTCCTCCAAGGAACTTAAGACACCCCAGCCCCTCCCCCCTATTTCTATAGTTTATTCTTCAAGAAATGTAATTGTCTCTGGTAAAATAAAATGGCTTTTTTGATGACACAAAAATGTATATTTCCCTTGGGATGACAATATGAACTGATAATGCAATTTGTGTGTATAAGGGCACTGGCCTATGCATATACTGTGAATAACTATGTTTCCTTCCCATCCAACAATTCATCACAGCAGCCCAGAAGAAATTTGGTTTGGGTCCCTTTAAATGCTTAGATAGGAGAGAGATGGATTCCTCAAAAGTATGTGTGTACAAAGGCCAGATCATAGCCAGACCTCTATGTTTTATTCTATCTGTGTTTCCTAGCAACCTAATGGAACATCCACTGAGCATTTATATTGAGCAATAAATCAGGAACATCCCACTCTGCTGTGCTGTTCTCTATTCTCTTCTGCTACAAGCATAACAAACAGAGGGTCTGAACAAGCATTAGTGTAATTTATTTACATGAATTAGTATAATCCTAAACTCTGCATCTTCCAAAGTCATGCCTGACCTATTATCTTTCTTGTTGACATTCATTTTAATACACAGGAAAAGATCATTGAGTTTGGAGAAGATATATAACATTCGGTTCCTTTTTTGCTGTAGTGGAGTAGGGTAGAACTATGGGGGAACTGTCCCTAAGAGATGATGTATTATTACCCTCTATTTGTTCATTTAATTCCATCCGGAGAAAAGAGAAATAAGGAAAACAAATAAGAGAAAAGAGAGTGTTGTGCTTTCATTAGATAGCTGTTCATCTGATAAAGGCCTCTCCTAGACCCAACCGGTATTAACTTCGAGCTCCACATATCAATCTTTATATGTCAGGCAGGGCAAGCAGTACCTTTCCCTTGCCTGTTTCCCAGGGTACTGCTCATGCTGAACCAAATTACCTCAAATGAAACAATATTGGAGTGGACATCATTGTGTACCGGACCAGCTCCTTAGAAAATAATGGCAGTGAAAGACAGATGCATAAAAAAAAAAAGCGGCTTGGATTCCTGTAACGATTAAATATTCCTTGCAGCAGTATAACTTTCCAGAACTTTCTGTAGAATAGTGGAAAAACATTGGATTTGTTCCTCTTTAAGATGTATCTTGATGTAAATAATTCTACCTTGCCTAAGGATTAGGCCAGTGAGGGGTTAAGGGAGGACAGAGACTCAGAATGTAACTAAATGTGTGAGAGTGAATAGTCCCTACCCACTGTTAGCAAGTTGTTGCATAGCCTAGCCAAGAAGGAAGCCTTGTAACACTTTCTGCATGAGGTTTATCCCCTTAGGATTATGGGTAGATTAGGTGCAGGAAACAGGTCATTTTCCATGCCACTGTGTATTAGGGGCATCATTAAATCATCCACTGCTCTTGTTTCACCTAGTAGATTCAAACTCTTTCAAACTATTATGAAGCCCAGGTGAAAAGAAACATGAAACATTTCTTTTTTCTTCATGTTTTTTTTCCTCCATTGTGAATATACTAACTGATGTTCAGAGTTGGGGTTATATGACACATTTTTCATCACAGTCACTGTATAATCTGTTTTTTTTTTTCATTATTTTCAATATTTTTTCATTATTGGAGGAGCTATAATGTCAATCACCATCACCCAACCCAGGAAAGAAAAGACAGGCTGACATATATATTTACAAAACGTTTATTTCATTAATACAACCTAAATTAGTATTACTGTTTTGAGATGACAGATTCACTTTAAGCAATGTTCTCTGAAACTGATTTATTATTTGTTATAATAGTTCTGGTGTGTGGCTATAACACTGCAACATTTGTGAATAGGTGGTGGGCCCTTTGGGTTAGCTTCTCTGTTGGGTCCATGGTATCTCAATCGAACAATGATTCTGGGGGAATCACCTACCCTGTAATCTATGCAAGAAGATTGGGTGGGTGAGTTTGTTGTGGTTTTACACAGGAGGCTTGTACCATGAGACCACAATGAGACAACAGCTGTAAAACATCTAAGGTAAGATAATATTCAATTTATTGTCACTAGAGTGTAAAAGTACACACCAGTGTAAAACATATTTACAACATACCACAATACATGCAATGACAAAACTGCATCACAGAGCATATAAGGCACAATTACTGCATCACAGAGCATATAAGGAGACAATCACAGTTACAGTTACAGAGAGCTTAGGGGTTTAAGAATTTGTTCATGGTGACAACTGCTTCAGGGAAAAAGCTTTTCCTAAACTTGCTCGTATGAGAGAGCTGGCATCTGTAACATCTGCCAGATGATAGGAAACAGAAGAACGAATCCTGGTTCGGGTGAAATTCGTCATGGATAATATTCTGTGCTCTATCTAAGCAATGCTTACGATAAATATCCTTGATAGGATTTGTTGGATATCAACAATGTGCTGGGCTGTTTTAACAAGCCTTTGAACTGCTTTACGATCTGATGCTCAGCAATTCCCGTACCATGCTCTTAGATAGTAGGTGAGGATGCTCTCGATGGTGCATTGGTAGAAGTCAACCAAGAACCTTGTGCTTACTTAAGCTTTTCTGAGTCTCCTTAGGAAGTAGAGATGCTGTTGGGCTTTTTTGACAAACTTAGATGAGTGAAGGGTCCAAGATAGGTTATTAGATAAATGGACGCCAAGGAACTTAAAACTATCCACCCGCTCCACTGCCTTCCCATGGACATGGACGTGTTCGCTACCCTCTTCTGAAGTCTACTATCTATTCTACTATTAGTCTTCTTTACATTAAGTAACAGCATATTTGTGGCAGTTATAAAGTAGAACATTAAATGGATCCTTTGCCATCATTATCACCAAAGTTTATAATACAAGTATTGAAGTTAAAATTGATAGCTTGTAAACTTTTTAAGACAATTTAAATTAATGATACAGTTATACATTCCTACTGTAATCTGTCATGGAAAGGATTTCTGTAAATCTGGCTCCTTAAATCTGCATTGTTTGTTTGCTGACTGGACTTTAAGTTGTGTCTGTTCAATCAGCTCCAGGTGCACTGAACATTCTAATCAGCACAGTTGGTCATAAACAGTGAGATGGAAGGGGTTCAGTAATGCCTTATTAAAGGAGTTTACAAAAACCATAAGTATTTTTAAGCAAATTCAGTCACAAATATGGATAATTCAGAGTAAAATTGTATCTTAAACAAATTAATTCAGAGGGGACTAGTTCTCCATTAAGGAGTAAACTTGATCATCATCTTCATTGTCTTTATCATTGACCAGAACCAGTGGCGCATGCATGGAGGTTGGTTGGTTGGTTGGTAGCCAGAGAATGAGGACCTCTTTACTGGACGGCCTCATTTATTTGATCTTTTTTACATTTTTTTACTTGGGAATGATTGCCAGCATGCAATTCACTGAATAAATTACTTTTGTAGATGGCATTACCCAAACAGATATTTGACAAAACTGGTTGATTATGACTGAACCATGTTATCAGTGCAGATTTTATCAAAAACTTTGGCACAATCTCTTGATATGACAGTGCACTTACAAAGAAACACACAGTCTAGTTTGCATTCTTTCTAACTAAGCAGCCTTCATAAATTGATTTACAATTTACAGCTGCAAAGCAGAGTGGGAGTTAGACAGTATAGAAAAAAATAATTAAAGAAATAGACAAAGAATATAGAGTAATGCAGAAAGATAAAGGAGCCTTTCTGCCTTGACTTGTGAATGCTGTGCTACTGACTGCTTTTTATACTTGGTGAATTCAGCAGCTAATTAGCTGTTTATAGGCAGAATAAGCTTTTATTACTGCCAGGCATGCCAGTAGTAACTAAACTATTAACTAAACTACTGGCTGACCAGGCACTAATAAAAGTGTTTTTGGCATCAAGTGACTGAAGCAGATACTTGATTTACACTTAAAGGCAAATTCCTGTACAACTGGGATGCCTATGAAGGTCACGGACTTATGTAGAACTTCACACCCCTTTGTGTGTGCATGTAAATTAGCTATTCATCAAGTGTAGGAATAAGGAATTTGTCAAATTCCCAAGTTTGACTTCGCGATATCAAAATGGCGAAGTAGAGGGTTGATGGTAGAACTTTGATGTGGCATAACACTACTGCTCATTCAAAAGTGACAATAAAGTCTGCAACCAAAAAACAACATGAACTATGGATGGGTGATATGGAAAGAGATTCATTATTTACTTAATACAGTTCATGGGACATTGTGAGGATGATGTCACTGCACTTCATTGGTGGAATTTGCATCCACCGCTACTGAATGAGTAAGAAATTTGCAACTATTTGAGCATTTCAATCCAAAGTGACACAAATACACTTCAATAATCAATTCACACTTTAATGAATAAGCCCCACCTGTATCTTTTTACAGGCTGTGACCACAAAATTTGCTTAAAAGACGTTGATACCTTAACTATATAGAGCTGAAATTTGAATATGAAAGCAATTTCATTAAGTGTGAATCAATTCATTATAACATAGTAACATAGTACCATCATAGTTTATAAGGCTGAAAAAAGACACAAGTCCGTCCAGTTCAGCCTATTTTACTGCAATGTTGATCCAGAGGAAGGCAAAAAAACACAAGGCAAGAGCCAATTATCCTCATATTAGGGAAAACATTTCTTCCTGACTCCAATTATAACAATCAGAATAATTCCCTATTCCCTATTATTCCCTATTATTCTGATTGTTCCTGAATGTGTATTAACTAAAGCACCATAGAAACAATGGGACTGGGTAAGGTCTGGTTAATAACATGACTGCTATCAAAACACACAGAAAAAAACAACAACAACAAAAAATCATGAATTTAGCTTCAAGGATAATATTTTTATTATTTTAGTGCTTTGGTTAAATAGCAGCCATGCCAGTCCAAATTAAATTTTTTTAAAAACCTTACATGTAATCGTGTCACTAGAATGTTATCCCAATACAGATTACAATTAAAATTTGCTTCAGCTACACCTGGATAAGCAGACCTGGGAACCTGCTGCGTTTCACCCGAAGACTCCAGGTTTGTAAAGCGAACACCACGGAGGTTATTGTCTAAAGTCTGAATTGTTGCATAAAGGTGTGAATTTGCCAGCTAAAGACAGTCGCAATAGAAGCTACTGTTGCAGTTGCGTCTTAATAATGGGAATATCGTTGCAGTCGTGACTTTAACATGGGAAAATTGTCACGGTCGTGGATTTGCTATGGGAATCCACTGTTTGAGAATTCGACAGTTGAATTCTCACTTTATATAATAACTCCACAGGTCTCTGGGGAAACTCTCATATTCTCCAGCCTGTAGTCTTTCCCTGCAGCTCCACGCCATCCTTAATCCCACCCTGTTCCACCCCAAATTCTGCCCCTTATCTGCCCAAACCAGAATAAAGGAAAGAGAATGGGGCGGAGGAAGTAAAATTAGCAATAATTTCTCATAATAAATTATATATGATACACACATTATTTGCTGTTACTACATATACAGTAAAAGCTTACAGTTTGGAAGGAGTGTTTATGCTGTTGATTGTGACATAAAAGATTAGGAAGGAAATGAAATATTACCATTTTGAACAATAAAAGTAACTAAAAAAAAACTGAATGTCTGATATGTTTAAGGTTGGATAAAAAAGGTTAGAATGCAAACCCCACCTAGACATATTGTTTAGTATGGAATGTTAAACATTTTTAACTTTACGATCCAAAAAAATGATTATCTAAAGTTCAGCTGAAAACAATGGCAGTGAGTAAGTAAATGTGCATGTATCAGATTAAAGATGTCTGCAAGCGGTAGGATGATAAGAAAAACACAAACCGGTAGAAATGAGGACACTGACCTCAAAGAAAATACATTATTTAAAATATTAATGGATAGCAATAACACATGGAAGTTCTGAGTACTAGATGTTACTTTCTAGTTTGACTGGTCCTTTAATGTACACATTCAACAATTAATATGTGAAGACAAATGGTTCATATAATAACATCATCTACTGGACAAAGCTGATTAATATACTGATCATTGTTAAAAATCTCACCTCATTTCCTACTCTTACAAATATCCTCCTGGGTTTGGAAGTTTGTAGTCTAAATAATTTTCCACTGTAATTTTTTCTTAGAATCTAACCTCATGCTTTCTCCCTATGTGACTAAGCTTTTAGGAATTGTATAAATTATTTAGAAAACATTTGAATGATTGCAGGCTAATTTCTAAGGTTACATAGCTTTCTCTTTCTTTGTTGCGATGGTTCTTATTCACTTTCATATCAATAATGCATATCTAATTTTGACTGCTGGTATTAAAAAGGCACTTTTGTATTCCATGCCAAAAATATGTGTAGCCTTCAAACATAAAATAAGGAGAGGTGTGTTGGTGTAATGGGGGTTGATGAAATAGTCAGATGCAGAGATCTAGCTGCTTGAAAATTCATGGGGAAGATATATGCCCTTTTTTGTTTTTACCTCCCTACCAAGTAGGTTTCCCCAATAAAAAGAATTCCTTCTTGGACTTTTTGCACTGTAGTCAGTAATATAATATGATATACTGAAGAATGCAGAAGGCAAGCAGACTGATTCTTTGTGTTCCAACCCAGCTCAAAGTGAGGTTCTGTCAACCTCACATATCAGTGAACTTCCCACAGTGTCATTTCTTCCTAGATTGTAGCTATGTGTTATTTTTGTGTATTCCAGAAAACATAGCTAGTGACACATATGATAGGGAGCAGATCTATGCTCCTCCAGGAGATAGAGGGTTAGGATCCAGGCTGGACTAGATAAACACCTATCCAGTCAAGCTGGGGCATTGAGTTTTCAGCAAAGTATGCTATATTTGCTTGAGATCTGTAGAAAATCTACAGTGTGAGTTTCAGATATGTTCCTGTGTATTGAGATTACTCTGCCAGAGACTGACAGTTAAATGTTTTATTTGTAAAACTCCTGGGCCCTATGGTGTTTTGTGACATAGCATTACCATGTCACAAAGGTTCTTACAGCATGGCTGTATTTCAACTTTGAGAAGGCCTGTTCTTGCATGTAGAATGTGAATTCAATGACATAGCCTACTTTTCGGTTGTGCTCTGGTAAGGAGTGCAAATGGTTGCCTTAATAACAGAAGATGCATAACCAACATATTTCTTTGTCTTTTAAATGTTCTCTTCTTCTACATAAAATGTGCATAGCCTTGGTGGCCCTTTATCTCAATTCCTGGTGGAACTCATCCTTCAATGTAAACACTGTTGGTATTGGGTTGATCCAGCCACTGGTGTAGTTACCATTTTTGCAATTTGGACTAAGTTTTATAGAATTTCTTCTTCTTTCGCTCATGCACCCATAATAAATGTCATTATATCACAGCAGAAGAACTGACTGTGAAAGTGACACTTCTAATATACATGACACAGTGTAGAATTTCTGGAATCAAATTCAACGACAAGGATCTTCTCAACTGATAATGCTTAGAAACACGTGGTAAGCATGTTATTCAAGACTTGTTCTAGCTTTTATCAAATGAGAATGTTGTGTACAGAAGTGTAAAAAAAAACCCAAAAAACAGCATTTAGTCAGTTTTGTGTGGGAGTTGATTTTTCCATTATTTCAACTCTATAAGTAAAAACCAGCTTGAGCATCCCGTTTTTGAAAGAAAATATTGTTGATAGATAAATCTTAGCTATCCAGCACAGTCAGCACTTTATTCTTTATAAAGCAACTTCCAGACAAGAGAGAATATAATACAATCATTTCTGTCTCAGGCGGAGAAGAGATGGTTTCTATAATTTATAACCCAGAGCTAATTTGAAGACCCTTAAAGTGCGCACAGTTACAGGCTTAATCAATAAATGAGAATGTAACGTTCTCCCTTGAAGAACACTGACAATTCATTTTTTTACAGTAAAACATAAATATTATATTAAAACCATATTCATTTAATTTATGGGCACCTGAGAGGTGTCAGATTTGTGTTTGCCCCAGTGTTTAGTTGTATTAGTACCCACTAACATTAAACACATTTTTATTTCCATCTATGATAACTTATTCTCTACAGAAACAGGGGTGTTGAATTCTCAAACAGTGAATTCCCATAGCAAATCTGTGACTGCGAAAATTTCCCCATTGTAAAGTCGCGACCGTTACAGTTTTTAAAGTTGCGACTGCGACAATTTTTCATAGTAAAGTAGTGACTGCGACAATATTCGCATTATAAAACCCCAACTGCGATAGTAGCAGTCTATTGTAACTATCTTTAGCTGGCGAATTTACAACTATATGCAACAATTTGGACTTTAGTGAATAACCCTCATAGGGTAGTAATTCAGCATAGTCCGATCTTACCCTCCGATCCTTCGCCTCTGTTCGCACACACTATGCGCTCGATAATGTGCTGCACGCGCACATCAAAAAATGCTTTAAAGGGATTCCAGTCTCGACAGGGCTCGCGAGGCTGAACTCGAGTCGCCTTGTGAGACTGGAATCCCTTTAAAGTGTTCGCTGATGTGCGCATACAGCACATCAGCGAGCGCATAACCATCTGTGCAAACAGAGGCGAAGGATCGGAGGGTACGTTCGGACTATGCTGAATTACCCCCATAGTGTTGATTATCACATAAATTTGGTTTGCCTGAATATAAATAATGAGACAACTTCAGGCAAATACAATAAGGTCAGGGCAGGAAAGATGTAGTTGGCATCTACTCTAATGCAGTTCATCTGATTGGTTGCCTGATTGCCTACAGATGGGCATGGGTGAATAGTTCACCAAATATAATAAACACCAACCACTAGAAGATTGGATGATTCCACCTTTTTCCTTTAAATAAAATATTACTTAAAGTTTTCTTCAAGCCTCTCAGTAAAAAGCATGAACCACTCATTTTCATCTAATAAACATTGTTCAACATTTCCAATCCCTTGTTTTTTTTTGTACAGTGGATGAAAACAGAGCACAATACCTGATTGTCTACCTGACACTGCAGTTCTGTACTGTGCAGCCAGCAACTAGCACACCATTGCATAGTTCACAACATAATTTAGCTTTGCACTAATCCCTGCACCCCTGCCATACATATATTAGGTCAGGTTGTATGTCAGCTTATCTTTGATAGGCTGAAAATCATTTTTAAGCAAAAAAGAACATCTTAGCCATTTTTGTTCCTTAAACACGTCTTTTTCAAACTGAATTGTCAGCTGTGTTATTTAGAATGTTCATTGCATCTACATATGATTAAACAAACACAATGAAAAGTCCAATAAAATGTGATCAAACAATTCTGCCAGTTAAGGTGCCAGACTTAGATATGTAAATTGGAAACCTTTCTAAGGAAAATTCTATTAAACAAGTATTACTTATTATCTGAAAAATAACTTTGAAGTTTATATGAGAGCTTATGACTATCTTCATTTCAGGGTTCTTGTTCTTGCATTATGAGCCCTGAAGATAATAAAGGTATAGTCTCAGCTGCAGTTGGATGTATAAAGGTGCTGCTTCCATGTGATGCCAACCAACAGTACTCACAATCACTGGAAGATAAGAATGTGCACTCTTTAAGAGTTTCCAACTCAGCTAGGATGCTGGCATTTGAAGTGCTTAATGAGTGTGCCTTTTAATAATCATGGGGTATGAATGCCAAATGGTTATCAGGTCATTGACAAAGCTCTGAGGCAGTATTTCAATCCTTTGAGGAACTGAAGGGAAACACAGATGTTCATCTGTCTCCTAAAAAAGTTGTGATTCCTTAATTAAGATGGCACTACATGTCGGGGATAGTGGAGACATCAGGCTTACTGTATGCTTAGATCTCTGGGAAGATCGAGCAGCGATGCTAAGGAAAACATAGGTCCAGTTGTGCTTAAAAGGTAGAAGGAAGTGAAAAAAAACATCAGAACAAGGAAGATGTGATGAAGCTCTCTACCAGGCACCTCTCATATTCAATTAAATATTTTTGAAAGAAAAAACAAACAATTAGCCCCACAACATAACTACTTTTTTAAAAAAAAAGTACTAATCAAGATTTTCATCCTATATCTGCAGAGAGATGCTAAACCAGTGACAAGATTTGACGTTACTCTGACATCAGTTCTGTATATCTCATAGCTTTGTCCTCCTGGGTTATCTATAGGGAGTTACAAGGAGTTACTGCCATAGGGGCCCTAGACAGCTCAGAAAAAAATAGGGGGGGGCCTTGGACAGCCAGTCAGATAGGAACTTTGGAGTTACCAAGCAATGCAACTAATGCTCTACTTCTGCCAGTGAGCAATGTAGCTAGGCAGTTTACAGTGTTACTAGGGCATGTTAAAAAGTGGAATTTTATGTTAGAGAGGACATGATCAATGGTGTATCTAATATACTATGGCCCCTGGTGTTGGATAGGCACCATGGCCTCCTTCCCCTACCATGATATCACTTTTAACACATGGGGTCTCCAGAGGATGATGCTAAGGGGCTGGCCATGAGGAACAGCTGTTGTAGTAGAGTGGTCAGGTTTCCTGGTTGTGACCGCTGGGAGCTATATTGTTATCAACCAAAGTCAGAATTTTTGATGGCAGCCCTGTTGCCTTCCCATTTACATTCCAGGAATATTTTAACCAAGAGACCTATTTCACAGAATTCAGTGTATGCTGTACCTGTGCTGATATGTACATAGCACTTCTGTCAAAAGCTCTGCTTCTATTGTGTCTTAAATACAAAGAAAAATAGATTGTTTTTGTTTCAAAAATCCAACAAAATGGTAAGAGCAAGAAATATAACTAAATGGGATGCTAAAATCCCTCATCGGAACAGCATGCAGCGGTTTTAAACCCATTTAGCATAAAGGAAGGGGAGAAAAAGAAACAGAAAGCCTGATTTCTTTGACACCATTATTCAACACGGTTTAACTTACCGCTGCTGTTTTTGTTACTATCAGCAAAAGCTGTAAACACTCTACTTGACATGTGACAAAGAACTTTAAATCCCATCCCATAGGAGAACCGTGTACAGTACAATAACATCTGAATTGTAACTGCACCAATTCTGTGTATTGCCTGGAATATCAATGTGGAAAGCAATACACAGGCCACACTAGCAAAAAACTCAAGCTAAGGATAGAGGAACATATTTCCAATATTCTAGGAGGAATCAGGGGGAAGGAATTAGCAGACTATACTTACATAATATACAATATAAAAATATTATACAATACAAAAAGTGACATTTTTAGACAGTAAAAGGGAGACTGGAAAAAGTCAAGAAGAGAGAGATCTATAGTGGATCTATAAAATAAAACATTATTGCCAAAGAACTTCAATAAAGACATAGATTTGTGACCTTTTATTTAAACCACCCGCAGCCCCACTCCCCCATTTATTTGATTTAATTGATTCATTGAGAGGTTTTATCTAAACACAGATCTGCCATGAAAATAACACCCATTATCACTCTGTTAGTCCTGTCCTGTCTTCCCAACATTTCTTACTAGGCCATTGTTTTGAATTGCACCATTTACTACTACACTGTATACTGTCTTACCAACGATTTTATCATTTATGTTATAATATGCAACAGAATTCTGCAGTGTTTTACCTATTTTTCTAAAATTGTACTGCACTTTCTACCACTCTGTGTTCCACTTATCTACTGAGGTGCACACAGACTATAATGTGAATAAGGGATAATCCTACCTCCTAGCCAAATACCTACAATGACCATAACACAGACATACAAAAGCACAAGAAGGAGGGAGATTCCAAGTGTTACTCCATGATCTATTGTTATTCTCTAACTAATCACTATAAGGGGGGAATTCACCAAAGTGCGAAGTGAG
>WMED01003373.1:0-22305 GCA_019650415.1 Pipa parva
TTTTTATTTACGATTTACACAACGTGCCAACTTTTCTGATTTTGGGGTTTGTATAATTCTGAATACCTAAACTAGAAATGATCTCCTTTTCCTTCAAAACAACTGTAAGAAAACAGAACACCCCATTTTATGTGCTTATGATATTTGCCACTAACTATACTGAACTACTTGGTAAAACTTACAAGATCCAAGATCCATTGTTACAGCAGTCCACTTGAAATCAAATGTTGTCTTAGGCAGAGCATATCTGAAAATATTGTACAAAATGACATTCAGTACCAACACCTAAAAGCCTAAGGCCCTTTATTGAGGCATGAAAGCATTATGATGAAAATGTAAAATCTACTTGAAAAATGGTCCAGTATGGTGGCTTGCTTACAGAGGATCATTTTATCTGTGGATTGAGGACAAAGTCACCAGTGATATATCTTTATATCTACTTTGTATGATATAGTCTGCACTTGATGACAGGTCCTTTAAAAGAATGCGGAATCAGAATGATGCTATGCACTGTGCCACTGGCATGTTCAAGTAACTCAGAAAAGAACATAAAGGACAGAGTTGTTTAATGAGTAAAAAGGAGATTGATAGCAATGTCTAATATATTAGACTGTCAGTCTGCTACTCATACATTGTTATCATATTTTCACATATACTAACAATATTATTAACCCAGGAAGAGAACCTGTAACAACACTTGGATATTTTTTATTCAGCTTGGGATCTAGTCTACTATTTTACTACTACCTTCTACTACTTTGCTTTATACCCTAGTTAATATTAAAGGACCAGTAACATAAAGGAAAGAAATAATTCTCATTGGAATGGCACAGTAGTGGTAAAAATGTTTTCTTTGAAGTTAAATTCATGGTTTGTATTCATTATATTGAGTTAGTTCAATAGTATCTAACAATTGATGTAGCAGGGCTGATTGACACAACTCACTGGGATAACACAATTTGTTATAAAGTTTCTAATTTACTGTGATGGTAAAGTATAGAAATAATGTTATATGAAGTATAAAATAATGTAACGTCTGGAACTATAAAGATGAACTAGTGTACTGTACCAACAGTATCCATAATAACTTATTACTTACTAGAGAAGATAGTGACATCACTATGATAATATAGATGTTATCTTTAAACCAAAAAAATAAAGGAAAATGATATATAGGGTAAACCAACAGCTTCTTGTTGACTGGAAAAATAAAATATGTTAATAAAGAATATGGATTTCTCTTTTCATACATTTGCTTTTAACCTCTTTCTTTGTCATCTTATTGGAGAATCAAACAGACTATGATAGTTTGAGAATACATACTGAATTACTATCTTCCTGTTTTTAACTATACCTCGAGTTTCCATTCATTGTATTTTCATGCCTTGGCTCATCCCCAAAACTAAATTAGAGCCATTGAGGTAGATGCAGGTGCACTTCAGGAAGGACTGTAGGAAGGATTATCTGTTTGTAAATAGTGTCATAGTTTATGTACTAAAGTAGTACTAATGTAGTTTACATTTGCACAATGCAAGCACAAAATCAGGACAGGTGGAGAAAACACATTGCAATTACATTCATCTTCAGATCTTCTACAGATGAAATGTTTCTGCTATTTATGTCTCTACATTGGCAGTAGAGTTAAGGGACACAGATGGCAGGCTGTACCATTTGGTTAAACCAGGTAGGCATTATTATTCTCAAGACATTGATAAGATTAAAAATAATAGGATGATACATTTATACCTTTGGCCAAGATAAAGCATAAGCTTTATATTTACTAGATAAAAACCACTAAACCACTAAACCACTTTGGAAAGCTTTTTGTTGCATATATTAAAAAAATGGATGCTCGTCGCATTGATGCAGTTATTATATAGACAACTTTTATTTATGTCAGTTTCTGCCAATTGGTTGGAGATGAATGCATTCAAGCAACCATACCTGCCAGACTGCCAAGCAAGGTGCTTCTTTATAAGGCTACCATAGTATTCGGCTCAAACATGACAGCTATAAAATATGACTGATAGGTATTCAATTATTATACATGATGCACACCACATATGGTTCTGTACAGCTAAGTGGCATCCAAACTATTAATAATCAACATGTACTTGTAGAGGTGTCCAATATTAAAGGGTCAGTAAGCTATAAAATGTATACCTTACTAAGAAAGTCTATTTTAGAATGCTGTTCTGCATCTCTGGATTACTACATCAAGACAGTATAGGTGATACCTTTTATTAGCTAATGGAATAGATGGTAAATGCAAGCTTTGGAGGCTCCTAAGGCTGTGCCTGATGAAGAGAGCTAAGTAGTGAGGAAAGCTTGCATTTACCATCTATTCCATTAGCCAATAAAAGGTATCACCTATACTCTCTTGTCTTTGCTTAAATCTATGGCTAACACTGTGCTACACTCTACTGCCTGGATTACCACATCAGAATGTATTGTGTACATTCATTTCATTAAGGGGTAATAAACAAACGTAACTTTATACAAATCTGAGATTTGACCACCACTGTGCACAGTGGATTTTACATGAATATTCTGGAATATGACTGATGCTGTTACACACACTCAGCTAAAACACTTAGCACACCAGGAGAAACATGACAGCAATCACACTGGTTTGGAAATCATTCAAACTAATGAATTCATATACTATTTTGCTACTTTGAATTATGAAAAGTGACATAACCATGTTCATCCCTTTATCATTTTCATATAAGTGAATAAGTGATGGGGAAAAGGAGAAGATGTGAAGCATTATGCCCTGCAGACTTGAATGAGGTTACAGAAAGATGCAAAAAGCTCTCTAGTTGAGGTTGTTTATCTCAAATTTCAAAAATATCTCCCAAATAAGTTGGGACATCCCCAACTTAATTAAATTTTTGTTGGGTGATTTTTTTTGTTTGTTTTGTGATTATTATTATCTTTTATCATTAAAATGTGTTGGTTTTTTTTGCAAAGTCATCACTTTATAATTGCTGTTGAGAGATGGGGGACACCACTGGGATAAGAATGGGGGCACTGTGTAATGTTGTAAATTAGAGTGCAGGCTATCTCCACTATAAGCTTTGGTTTGTGATACCAAACAAAGACACATCTATAAACTGTAAGGGAGCTCAATAAGGTAAAGGTTGCTTTAGTTTATTTCAGCGGTTCTCAACCTGTGGGTCGCAACCCCAGCGGGGGTCACAGAACCACTGCGGCACCCGGAAGTGCCCGCAGGACCCTTCTGATAAGGGTTCCTGCGGGGTGATGTTGGCCGAAAACGTAACCACATGACGCGTGTATGTGATGACATTTCGGCCAAACGTCACCACGTGACGCGCGTACGTGATAATGTTTTGGCCAAATGTCACCACGTGACTCGCGTGTGTGATGATGTTTGGCCGAAACGTCATCGCGCGATGTGCGGTGATGTCAGAGCTGGGGGTCACGGCCAAAAAGGTTGAGAACCGCTGGTTTATTTGAATTTATGGCCCATGGAAAGATAAAATACTCTATAAATACTCTATAAATGTACTCATTGATACAGTCAGTCTCACATGATGCCTATTTATCAAATAATATGCCTTGACATGTGTCTGTGAGACTGGCTTAAGACACAGAAACTGAATCAAGCAAGACTTCCAAGTGGTTTTCAAGCTCTGTTTTTTTAACAGGCCCCTAAATATTTATGATTTATGGACATTTATCTTAAACCTCTCTAGGGATTAGGTAATAATGATTTAAATACCGTAATCAACCTATAGCAAATGGCATGTGCCTCACAGTAAAATAAAAACACAAAATCACAAGAAATAAAATTAATTGTGGGAAGTAAACGGTAAACACTAACAGTTACTTCACTGGCACATTTATGCAACTCTTCAGATTATGGTTAGATATATTTTTAAGTGCCTAGGAGGATTTATGAATTTCTGTATAACAATAACAAAATAGACGCAGGAAGCCCATGTCTCAATTAAAGTTAGGTTGTATTCGCAATTTTTTTTTTTCAGATTTATAATTCTGGAATTGCAGAATTATTGTCCATTAGGAGAATGAATAAAACTCTAATTTTACTAAGGGAAAATCTGGAGACAAGTCAATTCAGATCAAGCAGTAGTTAAAGTTTTTATATTTGTGTTTGTGCATTCTATTACCATTCAAAAGTATCTGCCTAGCCTTTTCCTTTGTCTCAACCAAGAGGTTTAATAGCAAAAAGTAACTGAAAAGGACTAGCAATAGAAAGGATTTGGTTACCAGAGTAACTGTAAAAACAGACCGTGGTCTCCATGGCGAAGAGAAAAGCTATTTGCTGATGCCTTTTCAGACCTTGAACAGAAACTGACAGGTTTCCAATAATCACTACAGATTTTGTTTTGTAGAGACAAACTATATTATAATGTTAAATATAGACTGTCTTTACAGAAAATGTGGGGAAAGAAAGTGTTTTTTTTTCCTCTTTCTTTACAGAATGTCTTTAGAGAAAATGTGGTGAAAATGTTTTGTATTTCTGTAAAAGTTTGAGTTGTCTCTCATTTTTATTCTTCTGTGTACAGATAAATACAACAAAAGGAAGACTCACAAAAATATAAACACAATTTTCTGCAAATATTCATTTTTTAACTTCAGCAATAATGTAATGGTACCACAGAGGTACATACCACAACTATCCAATAACAATAAGGAATATACTGTATATATATATATATATATATATATATATATATATATATATATATATAGTATATGCATGATATCCATTGCTTTATTGTAAATATTACAGGAATATAACAATATAAATCAATGAAGAGCAACATTCAACAGTCACAGTTGAGACAAGTCATAATCATGGAAGTTTTCAATTACCCAGACATTGGCACAACAAAACTGCAGGGACATCAAAATGAAGTAGGTTTTTAAATTTACTGCAAGGGAATTTTCTTGCCCTAAGGTAGCAGAAGCTCCGCTAGAAAACATTGTCTGCCAGATATTTTTATTTCACACAACAAAAATTTTCCTTGCAAAAGAAAGCCTGAGGGTCAGTGACAATATCATTGTTTCTGTCAATATTAATTACCAAAAACAAGGGTATTCAGGATTAGGGCTCTAAGATTTAGGAATTTTAACTTTCAGAAGCTAAATGCAGTGCTTTACTATGAAGAGTGGGATGTTATACTGTCAGATTAACAGACTGGACAAAGACGGAAAGAAGGAGATCTTTTAAAATAATATTAGGGAGCTACTGTGCTCAGTGTATTCCCTAGTGAAAAAAACAGACAAAGCAAGACTCAACCTATTTATCTTAATTTATAATTAAGAAAGGAAGTAGAAAATAAAAGGAGTGCATTCAAGTTATATGAAGCAGGGGGATAGAATTTGCATTTAGAAACTTTTTGTTGTGAAATAAGACTTATCTGAAAATTAGGAATATTACTCCAGAGGGAATGAGGTCAGACCCAGAAGATAACAGACCTGTAATTATGACATCTGTAAAAGAGTTGGTTTCAAAAACAAAACATTTGCTGACTTATTATGTGAAAGTGACTGTTATGTTGAAACATGAGTTGAGGTACGTTAGAATCCTTTAAATTTTGACTTTCCCATAATCAAGTTGTAGGTGGTATCACTTTTAAATAACCATTTATCAAGCTTCATTACAGCCATTTCTGAATAAATTCACTACAGAAGAAAACAATGGCCTTGAATAAGCTGTAGCCAACTTTATTAACACCTGAGGGGTAATTCACTAAACAGTGATCTTACCCTGTGATCGTTCGCTTCAGTACGCATATCCTGTTATGCGCTTGCTGATGTCCTGCACGCGGACATCAGCGAACGCTTTAAAGGGATTCCAGTCTCGCTAGGGGTCTCGAGTGGAGCCTCGCGAGCTTCACTGAGACTGGAATCCCTTTAAAGCATTCACTGATGTCCGCATGCAGGACATCAGCGAGCGCATAACAGGATATGCGTACTGAAGCGAACGATCGCAGGGTAAGTTCACTCTTTCATGAATTACCCCCTTGAAGTTTAATTTCCAATTTATATTCTAAAATATACCATAACAATAACCATAGGGAATGATTGACAAATTAAATTCTATTTTTTATTTCCACTAACCCAAGCATTGCCCCTGGAATACAGTTCAGTCATAATATGAGGGGGGCTGTATAAAAATCGTGACGGACTCATGCTCTACGGTCCATTCCTTAACATCTCCCTTATTGAGGAATCCAACTTGGGAACAACATTCCCAATTCCACCCACCTAGTAACCATGGCTGTGACAAAACAGTGACATACCCCAGAAGAAGACATTTTTTCCCATTTATGTCTGTGATCCTTTTTATTTTATAATACACAAACATTAAAAAAAAAAATTTTCATTTTCTCCATCATGCCTTTTACCACAACCTTATCCTGCCTACCAGCTCCTCCTTCCTTCCCACAGACTTATACCTACACCTCAGCCTTCTTACCTATTCCTTCCTTACATTGTCAAACTGCCCCCTTCCTTTGGGGCATATACTTAGATGACAGTATAAACTTTTAGGGGTTTATTCACCTGACCTCTTTTCTTACTGTTATGAACCATTGGTGTTGCTGTTATATGCATTCCTCTACTTATTTAATGGGTAGAAGCTGATGATGCACAATGTAAAAGTTGTCTATGTGTAGCCCAGGCCCCTGGAGTTATCTCATACTTCCTTCCTAAGGGAAGACAATTTTTGACCAACATGATAGAAACTCATCTGTAGAGCAGTATAGTTTCTCATTTTAGCTCCCCTCAGAGGTAGAAGGCAGAAGCTCTATGGGGAAGGGACCTCCAACCTCTTGTGTCAACCACATTTTACTCATATTGTTTAATGCACTTTTCCCATGTCTGTATTATACTTGTATTGCTGAAATGTACAGCGCTGAGTAAATTTGTGGTGCTTTATAAATAAAATTGTATATACATACATACATAAGAAAGCAAGAGTAGAGTGTTCTATTATTCTATTGTAAAATGTAAATAAAGTTCACTGTTTTATAAAAACAAAATGTATCCATTCATATATATTCATAAATGTGACAGTAGTCTTTGTAGGAAATTAGTTTTAGGGGCATGTGGGGGCATTGAAGCTCTATTGCGCAACTTTTTGGAAAAGTGAAAATAAATCACTTAGGGAACCAAATTGTGTAAATAAAGTTCCATTTTTCTAACATAATTTGAGTGGCACTCATTTATTTCATTGTGAGCATGGAGTTAACTGTACATTACCAAAATGTATGCAGGAGGATGCACATAGATATCCTGAGGTAGCTCTGGTGAAAAGTACGGTATTGCAAATCCATACTGGTATTGCTGGTTAAAACTCACAAGGAATGCTGGGAAATGTAGCACACAAGTTACCTGCCTAAAATGCAAGAACTGACAGAAGGAACTGACTAAGTATTGTAAACAAAGAATAATAATGAATTATTCTTGTTCTTGTTGTACATTTATAGGAAGTGGCTCAACAAGAACAGAGTCTGCATTAGAACCAGGTTTCTTTAATTTTCTGTACTAATAACTTAGAATAAAATATCTTTGTAAATAGTAATAATTTAAAGAAAAACAAAGGAAGTACAAGGTGCATTTGTGCAATTATGCAGCAAGGCTTTTTTATTGAATTATTACGTGAAGAATGGGACACATTGGAGAATGGTGCAAATCCACTGCAAAAGGATATCTAGTGTTGCTTGCACTACAAATTGGTGAAGATCTTTGTAAACAGAACAGTTCACAGGTAACATGTAATTTTGTGTAGGACATAAGCAGCTTAGCATATTCTACTGTAGCAAAAAGAGAATCCGGCTCATATTCATCAAAAAGTAAAATTACTTCCCAAAGTATAACAATTTTAAGCACAGCAGCAAAGTTATTGGTGGATTTTCACTAAACAGTGCATTGTTGTGGTGATGGAGTGAAGTTTCAAGAAATATCACATAGTATTTTCAGAAAATAGTCAGACAAATAGTAGCAGTGGCATGTTGTAGCAAATTTGTCATGAATGTAGGCATGTCCATGGGGAGTGCCTGGTATGCCCATGTACACTCTAATGTGTGCAAACCTTTTGTAAAAAGCAGTCATGAAGTCATTAAGCCGTGTGCCATGTTATGACATCAGTTGTGACAGAATCATACTGCATATCACATGTTGACGCGTCATGAAAAAAATCCTAAAAATGCATTTATAGTTACTATGTATTCAATTCTAAATTGCTTCTGTAACGTAAGATGTTTATCTATTTATTTTGCATGGTTGAGGTCTTTTTACAAAAATGGCTGCTATCAGTAAAGATAAAAACAGATAGAAAACAATAACATTCCTGAATATACAGTCAATTTAAAGATACCAGTTTTACAAGTCAAGTTTTTGGTCCTTTAATGACTACATACTAGCAATATGCATGGACTATAATAAGAAAAGACCATGTTGCCATTTTCTGGCAGTTTGGTCACTAGTATTGTCAGTGGATAATATATTTTATTGACAGACAATTCCTAGTGTTCTCACGTTGTAACTACATTTTACAAGACTTTTGAGTGAAAGAAAAACCAGAATACAAACAAGAACTCTCCCTTAATCCCCCAATTAAACACTTTCATTTGGTGTCAAATAATGTATACCTTGGTGAACTGAATAGTTTTTGTTTTCACAGCAAACAGATGCAAAGTGGCTGGCAAATACCTAGCTTTGCTGAATATACAAAATTAGAGAAGTGGGGAAATGATATTAATTCTCACATTCACAATTCACACTTTGATAAATATACCCTGTAGTGGCCAGTAAATGCAAGAATTTGATAGAACAGACAGACTGATGGACAGGCAGACAGAGAGACAGCAGCTCCACCAGAAAGACTTTTATGAACGTTATTTGTTTTTTTTAAATAATAAAAAAGGTGATTAGAAAGAAATATTATTTATTTATATATTTTTGAAAGAAAAATTCTCTAATAAATCCAGCAAAATAATCCCAGTAATAACACAAATATGCTGCCTTAAAGTTTGTTTTAATACCTTTTTCAAAGTATTTTTTTCAATCATTGCTATTTTTCGGGCTGAAAGTTTTAATTTGCTTTGTTTTTGGACCCGTCTTCATTAACAGAACTCTTATTTTTATTTCAGCCATGCCAATAAGTAAAGAGTAACTTCATAGCAATTCCCTTTTATTCCAAGTACACTGGAGCAGCTATCCTGTATCTCAAGTACTCTGTAGATTCTACTTATGTGGGTTATTTTCAGGATATGTCCAAATTATGCAATGTAAAAAAAGCATCAGGATAATTCATCGTAGGTCTACAAACCCTGCAATACAATTACCTAAATTACCAGTGAACATTGTAAGTGCTCCTTGTGGCTAATCATTCAGCCCTTACTGAATTGTTTGACTTGCTACTAGTGTCTTCTTTGCAGCAATTCTATTCTCTGGTTTCCAGATGAAAGATTTTATGAACACTTATATTAACCCCTTGTTCATGATTATTTTTTTTCTTATGTTAGGTTAAGGAGAGCATTTAAAAGCATTTTACTGTTATTTTCTTTATTGTGTTCATTGTTGTCGGTGTTAAATATCGGTCCTTTTGCTGTTACATATTCTAATAAGCATGTGGATGAGGATTAGATTAAAGGACCAGTCACATTATATGATGAAGGAGCTCTTTTGTGAAAAGTATGCACTTGCTTTTGACGTGTATTCTCATTGAGATATCTCTCTAGGGCAGCATGCTGAGGAACAAGTAGACTGGATCAGGCTACTAGATTCAATTTCTCAATTTTTTACTAGAAATGTAATAATCACAATTCCACATGGTATATAATAAAGTATTTACAGGAGTAGTGTTAATTCCTATAATTCAGTGGTCCCAAATTCATCTGAGTAAATGGAAGAAAAAATGTTTCCCCTTTACCCCTTGGTCACCTCTTAGGAAGGATTTTCAGGGTTTTTTGATGTGTCAAATGCTTCCATCTGGAACATGATGGAACATGATGGAACATGATGGAACATGATGGCAGACAGAAACTAATATTGTAAAGCTGAAGGGAAGCCTGTAGCCATTTTGCTGTGTAAGATATGTCTAAAGTAAGGACCTGGTACAATCTAAATATCAATGGTCTATTGCCACTTTCAGAAATTACTTCAATTATTTATAGTTATTGGGAATGAGTAACCAGTCTGGATCTTGCACTCCATTGCAGAGTAAACCAAATAGTGTTCTTTTTACTATTCTACCTCCTGGATAGGACTTTGGTACCACAAAAGGTCTTTATCGCTCAATAATTTGTATAGTAGACACAAGTAGGGGTCAGTGGTGCATTGTGTCTTACCCCCTAGTAGTCTGGTATATCCACCAATATTGTGTCCAGCTGCTGTACTTATTTACTGTAGAGTCCTACTTAAACTAATCAAAGATATTCTGGACATAACTGTGTTTGTGATTTGTTCTGATAATGATTGTTTGTCTATATAACAACTGAAAGTTATTTAAAAAAAAAAAAGAGGGAAAAAGCTGGAATTGGGAAAATCAATGCTGTCTGCCTAGAGAAACACACTATGATAACAGATGGAATGGGACAATTATTCATTGAGTCTTATTTGTATTTAGTTGCATTGACAAATGCTTTTTCATATTGTTTTACTGACAGCTAGTGGCAGTTCCCTTTATTTGGTCTCCAGTTTGGGAGTATTATTTGTTAGGTTAATGATCTAGTTTCTATAAAGAGGGAAACTGAGAGGACATTCAAGCTTAGGATGGGCTAGAGAGAAGATACAGAATTCTCTATACAGCTGGTATATTGTATGTCAACTTCCCTATTGCACAGGGAGACGTATCAATAAAAAAATTGATATTTTCTGTGATGTAGCAAATTTAAGCTCAATTTACACCATTACATCAACAGTGTATTTATACCCCTCTTTGCGTCTATTCACAGAAAATAGGAAAACATTCTGTGTATTCATCAAGCCTCAAAGTGTAAATTTGTGCAAGGTCTACTGCAGCGGTTCTCAACTTGTGGGTTGCGACCCCTTTGGGGGTCAAACAATGCTCTCACAAGGGTCGAGAACACGATGCTGAAGCCAGAAGAGACCACAGGTGCGACGTGATGACGTCAGGCCGAAACGTCACATGTGACATCAGGTCAGGGGGGTCGCAGTCTCAACTAGGTTGAGAACCACTGGTCTACTGGTTTAAATTTGCCAATTTGACTTTGCCATAAAAAAATGGGAAATTAAGAGGCTTACTGCAGGATTCCTTTGACAATTATGCAACATTTTGCACAAAATGCTTATAAACTATTGTAACAATGTGCCAACATGTACTAAGAATTTCCTATCAAATTACATTCATTTAATAAACAACTTGTGACTTTTGGTGGCAATACTTGCAACAAAATAATGACATTGTTCTATGAAAAGATGATGTCACTTTGCAACAATATGGCACTTCTCCTATTCGTCAGTCTACTCTCAGAAAGCACTTTGTGGCAATTCACGTCATTGCCCCAACAATATGCAGAATAGTGAATGTGCAGAAATGACTATGGTACAACACAGGCAAATTATCTTAATGTATGGTGAATAGTGTTGAGCGATGATATCGAGAAAAGTTGAAATCGGTACGATTATTACAATTATTGGGTGTTATCGATGATCAGATGATTTTGCAAAAATCGTACAGATTATCGTGATCACTCGATAATATCGAGCAAAGATAAGCCAGCAATATAAACCATGACCAGCAACAGTGCAGTTATAGTTTAAAACCCAATTATTTCCTTATGGAAATAATTAGGTATAACCCCCAGCTGTCAACCCACTTACAGTGAAAAGCATTCCTTAGCAATAGACCATGCCTCAGTCTTAAACTTCTTAGGCAGTCACTGCATCAGAACAAAATCACATGAAGGGGCTAGGCTGCTGAGAAAAGATAATTGTGTGGCTTTGTGTGATTATTCTGTTGTTACAGCTGTCCGCTGCACTCAGGGACATCCTATTGAATGTCCCTGCAACCATAACCAGCAAAAGTGCAAGGCTTGGTTATGGCTTTAAACCCAATTATCTCCCTATGGAAGTAATTAGGCAAGCCCAGCTATAAATTAGATCTTAGCCAAAAGGCCAAGAACTAAACCCACTTACACTGATAATCACTAGGGGGAACAGGGGCTGCTTTTCCGGCTCCTAAAAAACTCAGGTAGCCAATAAAGTCATGTATTATTACGCTTAGGGAGAGTAAAAATGAAAGACAAGAGAGTATAGGTGATTCCTTTTATTGGCTAACAGAATAAATGATAAATGCAAGCTTCATCAGACAATAAGATGAAACTGTGACAATTTTATACAAGAGGGTAAAAAAACTACTCACAAAGACGGTGATTCTGGGAATCAGTACTAATTTGAATACAGTTTATATTCTATTTCTCACCAACAGGTGGCACTGTGTAATTCTGTAAATCTGTGGATTAGTACTAACTTCAATACAGTTCAAATTCTCACCAACAGGTGGCACTGTTTAATTCTGTAAATCTGTGGATAAGTACTAATTTGAATAATATAAACTGTATTCAGATTAGTACTGATTTAGAGCTGGGGGTTATACCTAATTACTTCCATAGGGAAATAATTGGGTTCTAAATTGTTGCTGCATTCTTGCTAGCTATGATTTAAATAGTCATAATCGTTATCGGCAATAATCGTCATCGGCTAACAATTATCCATTCGATGATTTCAAAAATCGATAATCGACCCGATGACGATTATTGCCATCATCACTCAACACTAATGGTGAATTCACTTCTGCAGGCAAATTTACTCTTTCCTGAATAAACCCCTAAAGGTTTGGAGGCACTAAAAACTTCTACTGGATTTTTTAAATGGTCAGAATGAATGACATGTTCAGATCTGGGACTTATTTCTTACTTTTTGTCATTCAAATGGGAGTCTACAGTCACCAATAAACTCATGGTATTTTTCATTGTCTGAATATGACTGTCTTGTAAGCTAGTACCTGACCTTTGGCCCTACCTAAGAATACTGAATAAGTCAGTTACATTATTTTAAATTTCTATAATTACTGTTTATATTGTTCCACTGTTGGATACAGCAATTTAAATATCAACCTTGAAGAATGCTTTCTCTTTGTTTTATCATAGCAAACTCAAGTATAGCTGTGGTCATTATGTAGTCATAAACAAGGCATATTGTCAGTTTTAAGTACATACCATAGAGAATCCAAACATTACAATTGTTTCTTTTATAACTTGTATATCTGAGCTCTGCATTCTGATGTCTACCATTTCATAGGATAGCATTGTAGAGGAGAGGTTTAGAACATTTTTCCCTTGAATTACACATTACTTGACGCTAACTTTTCATTTTGATAAGAATATAATTTACTCTGATACTTTTCTATTGATCTCATCTTAGTTAATAATTGAATTGACTGTCCATTTGATGTTGTACCTGCCAAATTAGTCACATACCATTTAATTTTCCAGCCATATTTTATATTTGCTCTGTATGTTAGCACTTTTATGTGATTTTTCATCTTGCAATGTACCACAAGTATCTTTGCACATTCAGATGCTTGAAAGTATGTATTTTTCAAGTCTTACCTTGGAGCTAAACTGCTTGTCCTTGAAAGCCACAATATACAAAATACAAAGTATTGTTTGATTCTTCTAATTTAAAGCATATACACAATTGTATGGACTGTCTCTTGATGATGGACTGATAAACATTCAGGAATTTGGATTTGATTTGACAGTGGTTTTCTATAAAAATTGGATGCCATTTAAAGGACAAGGTAGCACACAGGTAAAACTTACTCTTATGATACACAATAATGACTCCAGAAGCAGGGGTGGAGCAGGGGTAAGACAGAGAATAGATGTGCTCCATTTCCATTTAAATTTAGGAGAACACTGAAAAACACAACTTATGTGTTGGAAGTGAAGGGTGGTTTTCTTTTTGCAGTGGGGGTTGAAAATTTTGAAGACTAGACTTACATTTACAGAAGCTCATAACCATTGCTGGGGGTGCCACAGGTCATATCTGATTCTGGCTGTGGGCTTAATGAGGATTCTGCAGAGCATCTGGCCAAGATTGTGATATTACAATGAAAAGTATTTAGGGGATATCTGTGTAGGGAACTATACTTCATCTGGGTAATGTCTGTGGGGGTAACTGCACAGCATCTCAATCATGTGAGGAGAAAATTGCAATGCATCTGTAGTTATGTTTTTAGAGGAAATTGCACAGCACATAGGATTTTAACAGTGGTAAACTGCGCTTATGTGCATTTAAAGCAGTTGTGGGTTGCTTCACTTATTGCCCAGCACCCATTGTAAAACTCTGCATTTCTCACTGTAAAATATAATTTGCACTGTGCATCTGCCGCTGAGGAATATGAGCTTCAACCAGGATTTTGAATGGAGATGATAATGTTTCAAAGCATATTTTAAACAAATAAGCATCATTAATGTGTAATACTTAGGTACTTAGTTGGAAACACACAACTTAGTCTTTTTTTTCTTAAAAAAGTTAAAACTATCTGAATATCACTAAATAAAATATGTACTATGTACAGCATGCTTGGATGACCCTGTAAAATGATGTATTTAATGACTCACATTGTACTGGATTGGCA
The DNA here is from genome assembly GCA_019650415.1 of Pipa parva. Lineage (NCBI taxonomy): Eukaryota > Metazoa > Chordata > Amphibia > Anura > Pipidae > Pipa > Pipa parva. The sequence continues at coordinate 14,669 of WMED01003373.1, forward strand.
GGTTTTCATGAACAACAGAAAAGGAAGAAATATGAGTAACAAGGTGACATATGTCATGCTCTGGGTGAAAATTGGGTGACATATTGCATAAATCACAGGATATGTAATGGCATAAATACAAGATAATTGCTTTACTGGTTGTGACATTCTCTTGTGTCTTTGACTTTCTAATAATTTATACTTTATAGGATTGCATAGTCACAATTTACTTTAAGCTTAAAAGCAACAGGCAGATTGTACTTTAAAGCCTACTTCACACCACTGTGTGGCAAATATTTTTGAGACAATCAATTCTTTGGTATAGAAACATTAAGTAAACAAAGGTACTCACATGCTGATTGGTGGAAGTCTTTCTGAGATAAGAGCATCACAGTCTTGCTTTGACAGACAAAATTAGAAAACAGAGAGCAAGGAAGGCTCACAACCATTTTCTATAGTTGTAAATGGAATGCAAGTCTCCTTAAATTTTTGAAAGTCTCAGCATTTTTGTTTCAAAAACAAAATTTCAAAATTTTAATCAGCACAGTGCTGTGAAAGAAATTAAGGGAACAAAAAATTGTGTAAAAATGTTACTGAAAAAGAACTTGTAGTTATCAATTTTATAATTTACATAGAAGCGATATTCTTTTATACGCCCTGCAAGCAAGCTAACAGCAATAAGGACCCTTCAGAGGTATAAAACTGTGACAGTCAAATAGGCAACCTGGGTTAAAGCATCAAAAGGGGTAAATACTGCCCAGGTCTTCTATCTCATCATAGCAACCATTCATATGTTGGATTTTTTTATTTTAGCTTTACTACAAGAGTTAGAGTTAACAAGCGATTGGTCACTATGGGATACTAGACCTCAGTAATTGGTGCTGCTGTTTAAACATTCTACTAACAATCCTATCCAAAACCTTATACATCCATTAACTCTGGTGGATATGTTGCAAATTAGAATCAAAAGCTTTGACAAAATATAGTTATTAAGAAAAAATATAGTTTGTAATGACATGGCAATAATAAAGTGTGTTTTTATACACTATTACCTGGAGTGAACCCAAACGGAGAGCTATAGCTTAGTATACTAAACTACAAGAGGTTCCAGACTGTCCCTGTCTTCACTTATACCCTTTGGGGGCCATAGAATGTCTTCTGATATGTTAATCAGGATTTGGTGGTTTGAGCAAGAGTGCATGAGTTGAACTAGATTTTCAAAATTTGACAATTGCTTTGTTATTTGTTACAGAAGTCTGGCTATAAATAGGATCCATTGTCAGGGTATTGAGCAGGAATTTCTGTCTCATATCCAAGCGGAGAGAGTACACAGGACCAGTATATAGGATTCAGGGACACACAGAATCAAGAAAGGAGCAAAGACAGGATATGCAAAAACTTGAAAACAATATGTGGACCAAACACCAGCTGAGATCTAGAACTGAACTTAGTAGCATGACTCTTTCCTGTGTATAAAACAGGTTTGTTTTACTGATTTTATTTTAATATGTATAGAGTATTTTGACATTTAGAGTCCTTGAGGTCTTTTGAGGTAGGTTTCCATCATAGACCTAGTCATGTGTTTTAATCTTTTTAATAATAGTTAGAATGAGGGAAGATTACCAGAAATGCTTTAGGCTACAGCTGTGTAGAAGATAGACTGCTGCTTAAAAACCCTTGTGCCATCACCCAAAAGGTAGCATACAACAGACCAGTACCTGTACACACACACACACACACACACACACACACACACACACACATATATATATATATATATATATATATATATATATATATATATACAGTATATGTATTTAGTGTGTTGACCATTTTGAAACATTACCATTTACCATTTACCAACCTCCCTCAAAAACAGGTTGCTTTCCAAAGATCCTGCCTATATGAGAATCATCTTGGGAGATATGAAACTTGTGTGGTCTAAAGTACATACGTATCTGGTCAGGGGTCTGGATGTTTGCACAATGGGTATTTTCTCTTTTGACTAAGTATGCTCCATTATAAGGACAATTATCTTAACTGAGTATGTGTTTAGAGGTAGATGCCAATGTTTGCAGTGTTCACTGTAACTTTACATAGTGTAGGTGTGAGATTAATGCCCATACCCCATGGGATCCTCTTAAGCTGCAGGTATTTAATTAGCATAGCGTAATGAAGTGCATAGCTAATCTCCTTTTGGGCAGTTGCTCAAATTGCCTAATTGCAACTTATTTCTTTGCATCAGGGAGTTAGTAGATTGTGAGGAGTCATGCATATTAAGTGAATACAATTGGAATTGGCATCAGAAAAACAGCTCAGCTCTATTTATAGTAATTTGACAAATGTCAGCAAAAACATAGCTTGGTAGATGTTACAGTTTGGCATGAACTGAAAGCTGTGGCCTGTGGAGAATTTAGACCAGATTATCTCCTTTGTATATCATTGGTTTGTTGCTATAACTAAAGTACTGACTTCATGGACTGTGAACAGTTAAAGGACCAGTAATACACACATATATATTTGATTGGAACGGGTATTTTTTAGTATCTGTAAAACTGATTTACTTGAAGCTAAAGTACTTATTTTTTATATGGTTCGTGTTTCCTTATCTATTTGCTTGTTTTAAACATCTTACATCAGTGTTTCCCAAATGCCGGGTCGCGACCCGGTACCGGGCCACCAAAATTAAATGCCGGGTCACGAGCGCCGCTCATGAATATTCATGAGCAGTGCCGTGCGCGAAGTCCCTTACCATCGCGCACGGCACCGCTCATGAATATTCATGAGCGGTACTCGTGACCCGGTTATTTTTGTGCTTATCCTTCGTGCCGGGTCACGAAGGATAAGCACAAAAATAACCGGGCCACGAAAAAACAAACTTTGGGAAACACTGTCTTACATCATTAAGCCCTGGATGAGGGCATATTTGGGGAGAGGGCAATACAGTGCCTATGGAGCATTTGTGCAGGGCAATGCACAGCATCTGGAGCCTCTGGGTGGGGTATTGCAAAGCATATGGGACATGAGCGGCTGTACAAAGCATATGGGGTATGTGTGGGGGCACTTCAGAATGTCTAGCACATGTTTGTAAGCGCTATATCTATGGCATGTGTGCACTTTGATACTGGTGACGCCTTCTATTAGTTACTCCTGTGAGCTCTACATTTCAGGGCTGGCCCGAGGGGTGAGGGGTAGGCAGGTAGCTGCCTGGGGCGCTGCTGGAGGGGGGTGCTATCTTAGTGCTCACCCCCCTCCTTTTCCCTGTCCCTACCAACCTCTTCCATGGCGCAGCTCCATCTGCTGTAGTGCTAAGCACTACAGCAGTGTTTACCAAAGTTGTTTTTTTTGTGGACCGGTTATTTTTGTGCTTATCCTTCGTGACCCGGCACGAAGGATAAGCACAAAAATAACCGGGTCACAAGAGCGCCGCTCATGAATATTCATGAGCGGTGCTGTGCGCGAAGGTAAGGGACTTTGCGCATGCGCACGGCACCGTTCATGAATATTCATGAGCTGGCTTCTTCATGATGCTACACACATTGTACGCCCTAGTATTCATGAGCGGCGCTCGTAACCCGGCATTTCATTTTAGTGGTCCGGTACCGGGTCGCGACCCGGCATTTGGGAAACACTGCACTACAGCATTGCTTTTCCCAGCAGTGCTTCAACTTCTTGTCGATCACAGGAAGTTAAAAAAGGATATTCCTATTTTTTTTAAATGCATTTAACACTGCTAAAATAAGCTACAGCAGCTCTTTGCTATTGGACAACTTCCAGTACCTTGTGCCCACTGCATCTCTGTAATCATTATGATTATTTTTGTTTGGATGGCTTTATTTTTCACATTTTAAAGAAATGTTATATAGTCTCAGCATTTTTATATTTTTTTAAAGGAAACCAACACCATGGATTGCCACAAAGGCTAACAAAGTGTCTGCATATATCAGAAAATGCATGACATGCAGTTATTTGAAGTTGTGTATTTTCAGCAAAACATATACTTTATGTGGTTTATTTGAAAGATGGGGAGGTTTTGACTAATAAAAATAGGTAAAGCTGGATACTTATCAAGCAGTCTATAAAGCATATCTACATCAACAAACTTGGCACACTTATATAGCTGAAGGTGTGAATTTGAGAAAATAAGTAATTTGTAAGTCTATTCTACTTGTAAGAGCAGTGGCAGAACTACACAGTATGGGGCCTCAGTGCAGGATCTGCAGTGGGTCCCTGTCCTTAGATCTATTGCAGGATTGGCACTGGGGCCTCTTCATTCCAAACAACATTCACCTGTGCCCCACTTACTGTAATCCAGGGGCACCAGGAGCAGACCCTGTAGGACTGACGTGACGGGTCATAGCAGTTGTGCCGAAGCAGTCAGGTCCCCTGGGGTATCGAACCTAGGCACAACTACGACTGCTACAACCCCTGAGTAAGAAGGTGTTTTGTTTGAAAATCTGCAAAGTATAATTTTGGCACAGCTGAAAGTAAATGTGTATTTTTGGCTTTTTTTTGGTATTGATCATGTACAGAAAACTATTAATATTTGTGGTTCACATGTTGAGTGAATTATGTATTCACCACTATAAACTAGGAAAACCTAGTTAGCTGAAGGTGTGCACGTTAAGCCAAATACTCCAACAAGATAAGGCACCTGAAGGACTTCCCAGTGCTGCTGTACATCAAATCGTTTAGTTTTTAGAAGATGTTCCACAGATCAGGAGGGAGTTCAGTATATTACGTGAAACCAACTGAATATTGAATAAACCAATCAGATCTTTCAACTGTACTAGTAATGCTTTTGTATCATACTTTCAAGGCCATTTGATAATCAAGTGATACACCTCAAGGCATATTTGTATTCAACCTATTTATTAATTATATGAATCTTGGGTTAAAAAATGCAGTTCCTGTGTGTGCAGATTAAATTAATCTATGCAGTGAAAAAATAAATCAATTGAAGAGCTTGACAGGTTACAAGCTTGCCTTCACATATTATGTGATTGAGAAACTACTGTATATAGTGAATAAGGTATAATGTAGACAAATGAAAAGTTATGCATCTGGGAGCTTAATAATTTCCAAGCAATACATCTTGAGCTAAACACTATAAAGAGGGATCTAGGAGTACTTGCAGACCATAGAAGACCACAGCCTTTTTTGCACTGTGGACTAATTTTATATATGACAATTTTACCATGAACCAATAGGGGGGTGTGAGGCGGTGACTTTCATAGCCAATATAATGGAAATAAAATAAAAAGAAAATCACCTTTATTCTTTCTGTGTGGTCCAGGACTAAATGATTCATGGCCTGGACTAAGTAGCATTGCAGTGCCTTTCTGAATCTTCCAAAGATAGCTTAGAACTCTCTTTTATTGCAAAGATTTATTCAAGATAAAACAATATAATTTTACACGTTACAATTCACTGGTAAAGACTAAGGACCTTATTGTCTAAAGACCGAATAGTCAGCTACAAATTCACATCTATCCGCCATTTCCCCATGTTCTCTTATTGATTAAACTATGCTAAGTAGCAAATACACGACCAGTTCAGGCGATTGCGAAAGTAATGATCTTATGGAGCACTTCGGATCATTTTGCGTGTGCGTGCACAGGTACTTCTACTATTGACTAAGCTGCAGAGTGGGGGGTTATTCACTAAGGTGCAAATTTGACTGTTTCGCAAACAGCGGATTCCCATAGTAAATCTGCTACAATTTCCCCATTGTAAAGTCGCGACAATTTTTTAAAGTTAAGATTGTGACAATTTTCCCATAATAAAGTCGCGACTGCAACAATGTTCCCATTATAAAGACGCGACTGCTACAGTAGCAGCCTATTGCGACTGTCTTTAACTGGCGAATTCGCACCTACAGTATATGCAACAATTTGGACTTTAGTGAATAACCCCCTGTGTCGAAGGGGCAAATGAGACTAGTTTAATTGCTCTGAATTCACCTGTTTGACTTTGCCACTTCAGACTGGCTAATTGGGGGTTTTTGTCAGGGCTTCACTGTTGTGTAAGGGGATTATTCATCCAAAAGTGACAATGGCAACTGCAACTAAATGACAACATGACGTAAGGACAAGGTGACATAGAAATAGAATATTCACAGAATACAGTTAGCGGTACAGTGTGAGACTGAAGTCACTGCCCTTCATTTGTCAAATTCGTCTCACTCTACATTACTTCTCATCCTAATTCTATCCACCTGACTACGTCGCATTACACATGCGACAGTGATTACCGCTGTCCGCCAGTTCAATAAGTGTATTTCCTGCTTAGTCAATAGTGAGAAGTTATTTCAGTTCCATTTTAGCAATGCGACTCAAATTGTAGCGAGGTGAATTTAGCCATTTAAGAATGAGGCCCTAATACATTTAAGTGAAGGGAAAGGTAGAGGAAAAATAAACTGAATAGGTTTAATACTGGCAAAAAAAATTCACATAAATACACATTTTATAAATATAATAAATAAAATACCCTTTCTACATTCTATATTATCATACACACCTACTGTTGTGCTTAAAACATTTAATTTGGCTTCAGGCACAGCAGCCAGAAAGGTTTTGTAACCTTCTGCTCACCTTCAATTTACCACCATTGTTTGGCTACATTCTAATGCACAAGAGAGTTCTTGCGCATTTAAGTAATTAATTAAATTTGTGCGAAGGACAATTAATCAGAAAAAAACACTCCTGTGTGTTGACATTATAGAAACGGAAGAAAACAGAATGTTACGGTAATCATATTAAAAAAAAACAAACAAAAAAAAAGGAAATTAAAAGTCCAGAAACATTATGTCAGAAAGAAACCCAAAATAGACCATCAAAGTTGCATCCTGACTGTCAAACTATTTGTAGGCATTTGTCCTACTGTAAGTGTTACAAGTGCAGTACTGTAATGATTGTTGATCGTATATTTTAAAAGTGCAAAATAAATAAATGCATTCACTGAGTTCTCCTTTCCTGAAGGACTAAGCTGCATGGCTACTTGCAGCAGGCAAAATATATTCCTATTTGTTTCAATGCGTTTAGCACTGCTAAGATCTACTATAGCAGATTTTTGCTTTTGGACAACTTCCGGTATCTTGTGCCCACTGCATCTCTGTAATCATTATGATTATTTTTATTTTGAAGGTTTTATTTTTCATGTTTTAAAGAAATGGTATATAGACTCAGCATTTGTATGTTTTTTTAAAGGAAACCAACACTATGGATATCCACAATGACAAATTTAGAAGTCTGCATCCATCACAAAATGCATGGCATGCCAAGTTATCTGAAGGTGTGTATTTTCAGAAAACATCTACTTTGTGTGGAGTATTTGATAGATGAGGATATCTTGACTAATAAAAATAGGTAAACAAGGTGGGCAGTCTATAAAGCATATTACTAGTATAGTTTTGCAATGTTTGTTGAGCCTATACTTTAATTACAAAAGGAATACATGCATTCACTGAGTTCCCCTTAACCTGAAACATTTCTTGATTAACAAGAGCCAGTTGCCCTACTGAGTAAAGTATTTTAATAAAGATTGTTAGCTCCCCCTAGCAATAGCTTTGTAATTAAAGCTGACACCACAATGAAACATTTTGCAAGTCACAAGTAAGTCTCAAGTCTTTGCCCTCAAGTCCCGAGTCGAATCCCAAG
>WMED01003374.1:0-22304 GCA_019650415.1 Pipa parva
TCCAACGTCTTGTGTCAACCTCAACATAGCACTTAAAGTGATGTATCCTTGTTATCTTATACTTTGTTTAATGTAATTTCCCATGTCTGTATTTCATTTTTATTCTGAACTGTACAGTGCTGCATATGTTTGTGGTGCTTTATTAATAATACTATACATACCATTGTTCTCAATTGTAATGGGGCTACAGGGACTGCCTTGTTACACACAAACATCTTTATAACACCTTCAGCTAGGCCCGGTTCACACACTGTGTAAATGTGCCGCATATTTAGAAACTCACATCTAGAAATACGCTGGCATATTTTCTATTGTGCTCATCCGATATAGTGTTAACGCTCCCTCAGCGTTCGCTGCTCTTCCTATCTGGCTGCATTTTGTGCGTGGCATATATACCCTGGAAAAACTGTGACGTGAAGCATTTGGGCATGGGCACACATCATACGCTAGTGTGCCCAGCAACAGGCAAGTCCCACAGGTTTACACAGCACAGCTTTTTTTTTGTTGTTTTTTTATATGTGCAGCGTATATATGCCCTGCACGAAAACATTCGTGTGAACCTAGCCCTACAGACATAACACCTTGATACAAATGTAGGTCTGTGCTAAACAAGATTCTAACACGCCACCCTAGTTAAAATGCCAATTCTGACCCTGTCCCTTCTCTGGCGTCAGAGAGAAAGAACATTCAATTTTATGATATAAGCCACTTCATAGAGCTTTAATTATGTCACATCGACATGTAAAACCTTGAGGTTGATAGGTCACATCAACCCTGAGACAGGCTATTTTTTTTTTCTTTGGTTTGGAAAAACATTCAAGGCTACTCCCCGCACTGATCCAAGAAAAACTCCCAACCCCTCCTTGCTTCTTTCCAGAGCAGATGATCTCTTATCCATAACAGAAGGGACTGAGCATCACATGATGTGCTCTCAGAGGCTAACAAGGTTGAAAGGAAAATGAAGATGTAAAAGTTGCCCAGTGTAGTGTAGGGTTGTGGTGTATAAACATATGAATAACAGAGCCAATATCAGTCTCAGAATTCTTGTGTTCCCTTTAAGCCTCTGTACTGCAGGACATGCAACGACCTATCACACATAGGTTGTGCAAGGGAGCTTTGCGCTGCCTCCAGTGGCTGGGGAAGGAAGGGAACACAAATGCCATGTGGGAACTAGAAAATCTCTCTTCCTGTAAAATTCATTATCTACATTCACATAAAGAGGCATCAGGGGACTTCTGTATGTTTAACGGTTGAAATAAATTGTTAAATTATTAATTATGACATCATAACTAAAATGTATCAGTATTTTGTATTTGGGAAAAAAAATCAATATCAACGTCTATAGATGTAAACTGTAATGAAATATTAAAACGTAATATCTAAACTGAATGTTTTATCAGAATTTATTATACATGAAAGTAAATTCACTATAGTAACATTGTGGGGGTTATTCACCAAAGTCTGAATTGTTGCGTATAGGTGCGAATTCACCAGATATAGACAGTCGTAATAGGCTGCTGCTGTCGCAGTCGCGTCTTTTTTTTTTTTTTTTTACTTTTTCACTTGTAAAAAACATTATCCATGAAACTACTGCAAAATAAAAGCGTCCCACCAAGTAAAGTAAGGTCAAGATGCAAATGAATTTCATAACAAAAAAAACAAAACACCTTAAAAGCACCTCTGATCGCTACAAAATCTTACCGCACATAGAAAATACATATTAGTTTACACAGTTTTTTTTTTTTTTTTTAAGAACTTTTGAATTAAATCAGTTGACATTTCAGGCAGCGCTCATTTTCACGAGCATGCCTATGATTAGAAGAGGCATGTGGGGTGAAATTGTAGGCTTTCAAAAGCCCTCTGTACATCACTGTTTAGTCTTGAAGAAATGAATAAGTGCTTTTGAATATTTTGGTATCTACCACATATATAGGAACCCAAGTGACCTTTAAACACTAACTTTACGGAACATTTCTTGTAGAGCAGGTGGGAAAAATACCACGGAGGTTGACCAGTCAGAGGAACGTGGTGTACTTGATTAGAAACATTTAAAACAGTGTTAGTCTATGCCTGAATATCTGACTCATTTCTGAGTTGCAGCTATTTCTATAATTCAACACAAAAACAAAAAGGTATATCTGCTTTTTTATATAGAACAGGGTATGATTTGTGGATTTATTATAGCTGAACTTCATCTCTTGACAGACTTCTTCTGTTAGGCAAAGGAAAAAATGGGGGATCGTAATTTGGTGCAAAAGTGCTCTACACACCCATGGATGAGTAACAATGGTAAGAGACAGTTAGTATAAGTGTCCAACAAAAAGTAATTGTAAATAATTGTGAGGCTTATCTTTACTTTCTGAGCAAGTTGTAGGTCAACAGAAGTTTGAGATACAAATTTACACTTTGATCTATGGCAAAAAAAAATTACTTCAGTGAATAGTTTTTTGGCAAAGAGATTGATAAACCACCTCCGTTATGAAGTTTCACTCAAGGTCTGCGCTTAATATCCTTTCAGTTCATATTTAATGACAGAATGGGAAGCGGCTAGATGTATTCAGCATTATGCATATTAGATCAAATATATTCTTCAAATAAATGCTTGCTTTTCAAAGGGCAGAAAAGGAAATTAAGATAAACGGGTCTGTTTTTCTTCAAAGAGCTGGAAACTGGATATCACAGTAGGTCCTCGGATTTAAAGCTAAGAAATACTGTACATTAAAATACAGGGAAAAAAATGACATTTAGAAAACACTTAACATTTATATAGAGCAACAATTGTATTCTTTTTACTAGTTTTTTTTTTTTTCTGTTTAAGACTAATCCCTTCCCCTCCATGTCAGAATAAGACACATTCTTTGAAACATTTCATTTCATTGTTTTGTAATCCAAGGAAACAATTAACTGCCACCACAATAATTAAGAGAGTGAAAAATTGCTTTGCTTTTAGAGACGGACCCAGGCGAAGTATGGGATTAAATGTGTCTAATAAGTCGAGCAAGGGTGATTTTATCAATCAACGGTTTAGCTGTATTCAAAACTTTGAACAGCAATCTTTGTGAATCATATTTTTTTAAAATAACAGAGATAAGGACACATTTTAAGTGGGACAGTAAATCCATAGGCAACTTAAATGCTAGCCAGCCTGTCCATTTTATATAAGCATAAAGGCACAACATGGCACCCTTCTTTCCACCAATAGTTGCCCTTGGCTGAGCCCCACCTACTCGAGTAGTTTCAACAGCAGGAGAGTGCAGATGCAAATGTGTGGTGAAGATCTTCATCTGAAGTTTGTTTTTACTCTAAACAAAAGGTTGCAGCCATGTGCCTCAATTCTGCACAATTTTATAAAATCTATTGGTGGAAAACGCACAGCACCTGGGACAAGGTTAACTTGGGGAAGCATGACGTCTCCTCAGTGAGACATGATCCTGATTGGTTAAGTGTTGCCACTACATCGAATAGCATGAGATGGCCATGTTTTTTGAGAGTTTTACACAATATCTCTTTATCAGCGTCACATTTCAACTCACCTGGATCATGTTTTATGGCACATTGCATCTGAGTAGCTGTCTGTAAGTAGGACAGTTGGGCATTTGTCCTTTGGCACTTTCATAGCACAGATCGGGTCTAAGGGCATTTTGCATTGTGAATCTGAGCTGAGAGTTGGCATACCTGCTGTCAAGTTTCTCTGATTCAGAGCTTCTTTTGGGGCATTTTGTATGGTTTCTCATCATATGTTACTGCACTAAATAAGAGGCTTTTTCCCCCATATCCCTCCCAGAAACTTGGGAGGTCTGAATGTGCAACAACATCTCTAAAAAAAAATAAATACAAATCTAAAAATGTGATGTTTGTTATTAAAGAGCCAAAGCTCTTAACACTGTCCCAAAACCACTAGGAAAATTTGGATGCCTTAATGTAGGATCAGGACAACATTGTATTGTTACAAATTTGGACATTTTCCTTTCTGAAGCATGAAAATCTGGCCCGATTTTAATGGACTTTCAGTAAATGTACTGATGGTTGGCAACTCTGATTGAATCTAACACCCAATTAGCAATTGACAAAGTCTTGAGATGAATAGAAATGCTTCTAAAAGAGTAACTAGTCTAGATGTATAAGTAGCAGTAAGATGCAGCCAATTACAAAGTTAATCACACTGTGGGAACAGGTCAATGAAGTTCCATCAGCGAGTAATAAATGTTACACAAGTAATCCATTTCTTGCTTTCCTATTTTGAGTATGGAGTATAATTTTTAGTTCAGATACATTACATTTAGACGCAAGAGAAAAAAAATGAGAATATAAGATTTTCTGGAATAGTAAAAATAATCAATGAATATCATCTTCCATTCCTTTAGATAACAACAAATGTGTGTAAAGATCCAGCATTTTGTTCTGAATTGATCTAAAAAATGTTGTAAAATGACAATATGCACCCTTCAACACATTGGGGGGGGTTATCAAACAGGAGTAAAATTAACAGAAGGACTAGGAGAAAAAGACCAAGGGGGTTATTCACTAAAGTACGAATTGTTGCGTATAGGTGTGAATTCGCCAGCTTAAGTCAGTCGCAATAGACTGCTACTGTCGCAGTTTTATAATATCATTGCAGTCGCAACTTTAAAAAAATTGTCGAGGTCACGACTTTACAATGAGGATATTGCCGCAGTTGCGGTTTTGCTATGGCAATTCACCGTTTGAGAATTCGACAATCGAATTCGCACCTTAGTGAATAACTGCCCCAAGTGAGTTACAGAAAGAAGAAAGAAACATTGGCCCTCTAAGGCACAGCCTCTAACAACTTCTGAAAAACTTGGCAATGCCTTACAGCATATGTATTAATATAAACAAATATACTTATATGTGAATGGTACAATGTGTAGATAATTGCTTGGTACATTTAAGCAAGCACGTTTCATTTGGCACTGTTTGGGGTCTGGGGGTAATAAAAAAAAAAAATACAAACTATGATATATATATCTATCACACACACACGGGAAAGTTCTGCATACAAATTAGAATCCATATAAAAGCATGTTTCTAATTGATATATTCTACCTTTAACTCACTGGAATGCAATTATGTGATTAATGACTTCTGATAAAATTGTAATGGGTTGCAGAATCATCAGAAAGAATAATTGCTTCATTCTATTTCTTGTTTTTTTTTGATTGTTTGCCTTAAGGAGTTGGCAAGATTTAGTGCTACACAAACCAGGAGAGAATTAAAAAGTAAAACAAAATATACTGTTGCTGAACATGTTTATTCTCACTCTCAGATATGTCTAAGCACAGTTTCAGTGACTAAAGTCAGAATTATTTTTTAAATGGGGGAACTTGAGAGATATATACATTTCATTCTAGCACAGCAAAAGTTTTATCCCACAATGCCCTGGTGGTGCAATGGCATTAACATGTTAAGAATTATATGCTCACAGGCATCTTGCTACTTAAACTGATCGCTCAGGGTAGAACTTGACCGGTAACCTAAATGGGTCACCTATCTCTAATTTCCACATGTTCTGACAGTAGGTCACTTTTGCAGCAGGACCTTGTACAGAAAGTGGGAATGACAAAGATCCAAGCAGGACTCTCTTGGACCAAACAATCCCATGTTCTTAGTTGACTTTACCAAGAGAGGATGGAGGGCTTTTTAACAAAATCTCTTACAAACAACGTGCTTTTTTCTAATTTTAGGACATCATCCTAACATAAATGTGTCGTGTCCATAATGGAATCAATTGGTAAAAAAACAATAGGACTAGAGAAACACATCATGACCTATATAATCCCAAACATTTTGACATCTCCTTAGGCCTAAAACAAATAACAAATATAAAAAATAAAATGTGTTCAATGCAAAATGTCACAGCAAGATCAGTTCAAGCAAGTTTGGTCTTTAAATATCTTTGTAAAAACATGATAATTCCCTTGTATATTGTAAGGATTCTACTGACTGATTTAGAGGTATGCAGGTCAAAGATTCATCTGAACCTACTGTTCTCATGTACTTTACCTAATCTTCATTGGATGGAGGCAGCTGGCTGCAAATATTCCTGGATAATAGGCTTAATCCCATGTATCCTGGAAAAAGCCTCTGTGTTAAAAAGCACAGCCTCATCACAGTGAGATGGGGGAAACTTACGATATGGTATGGGACAAAGCCCTAAAAAGTGAACAATGAGCTAAATTTTATTCACCCTCCTAATTAAAAGCGGAAGCTGAGGTTCTTTAGAGTTAATGTTCTGCAAGAAGGTTTCAGCCTATTCAGGGATGGACCCCGACTGAGACGATTTTCAGGGAGAATTAATTGTCATTCAATAGACGAGTGTCCTACTTGCAGAGTGTATATCAATTATCGTAGCTAAGGGATATCTATATATGGAAAAGTTGACAGGTTACACATCGTGTCCCCTGAAATGTCATTTGAAATAACTGGTCAGATAAATGGAGAGCATCAGCCGATATATAGCCTTTGCTGACATAAGCAGCTTGCTTGTTTGATTAAAGATGGTAACAATCTTATATAAAACAAAAAAAACTTTTTTTGCATGTAAACTGTAATTATTAAATTTACAGCGGTAATCAGAACGTATTTTTGGCCTTTATGTAAAGAGATTTCATTATAGAGAAGAGCAGAGCTTTGAAGTCTAAAATAGAACTGGTGGGCACAAAAGATTATAAACATAGTATGTTTTTGGTAAATTCCAGATCATGTCAAACATATGTTATTATATTTCCATCATTCCAAATCCACTGAGAACTTGCATCATATTCGCCAAATTCCAGATCCACTGAGCATCATACATCCTATTGGGAATAATTTCCTCCCACAACATTCTATGGGTGAAAGTTATTAAACTCGAAAAGGCCGATTTCAGCCTTTCAAGTTTATCCCGTGAGATCGCGGCCGTCTATTCAGTAGAAATCTATTTTTACTGACAGAAACTTTTTGATAAGAGTTTTTCGATTGGATTTTTCAATGCAAAAGGCAGACATAATTTACATTAGTATTATGGCTACAGTACGTTTCAATCGAAAAACTAGATCGAAAAGTTTCTATCGGTAAAATGAAGAGACAGCCGAGATCTCGTGGGATTAAAACTCGAAAAGGCCGACATAGACCTTTTCGAGTTCAATAACTTTCGCCCCAAAATGTCCAGGTTTCCAAATTCATTCAGTCATTTTCACAACTAACTTTTGGCAACCATGGAAAAAAAAAAAAAAATTGGAAAAACAGTTTGATGTGTTCTTTGCTCACGAAAATACTGCTGCCCTGCCTCTTTAGGATAAAAGCACACTATCGGAGGAATTCATCAACAGGGGCATTCACATACAAAAGTGTAACAACCCATAGCAGCCAAAAAGTAGTTAACATTCACTGGTATAGGAGAACTAGAATGAATACTAACTGTTGATTGGTTACAATGGATTACTAGAGCCCTGTAAAGTTTGCCCTAGTTTAATTTCCCTGTATGCATTTGAACGCTGGTGGTAAAACACAAAAATGTGCAGAGAATGAAATCAAATTGCAGCCCAAAGAACTGTATGGCTGGGTATCAAAATGTGTTGCGAATTTTCCATACTTCAATCTAAATCATCAGCGGTAAACTATGCACCGAAACGTTTGTAGCAGTTGCCTATACAATCATACGGGTCACAATTTGGCTGCTTTTTCTGTGCATATAGTTTGCTATTGCCCTAATAGGGCAGAGTTGGTCCAGTACGGAGGAAGATTTCCAAAAATGTATGAGGTTAAGGCAGGGCTGTGGAGTCAGTAAGCCAAAGCCCGACTCAGACTCCTCAATTTCCCATGACTCCGACATCCATGCCGCATGTTTAAGAGATAACTTAATTTAAGCTTTTTATCATCCTTATGATACAATAATCAAGCTATTTAGGTAGAACATGAAATATATTTATTGGATACAAATTTGCAATTGATTAAATTTTGTGTTCTAAATTAGAACACAAAAAACTTTAATAAATTGCAAATATGCAAAACGCAGCAGTAAGTGGGAAAAAAAACAACTAACAAAAACGTCCTGAATAACATTTATGGAGTCTATGAATTTGTTCTTTATGTTGAAAGCTAATTTTTGTAGTGAGCAAACTTCTTTAATCCTGTTTTCTCTAGCAGATCTATGAGGAGTGCAGCCATTCCTTCCAGTGCCTTTTCCTCTGATCTGTAGCAAGGAGCTTCACTACTGAGCATGTACATAAAGTGCAGCAACACATTCATTTCAATTAAGAGCCTAGATCCTTATATAAGGAATAGAACAGACCTTTACAGGACATTTCATTATTTTCCCAAATTCTTATGAAAATATATTCAGCATATACTGCAATGAAATAACTACCAATTTATAGTATATTTTGGGAGCCGGAGTCAGTCCATTTTATAACGACTCCGACTTCACAGCCCTGGGTTAAGGTGTAAAGAGTTTCATTACAGCATCATAATAAACACTGCGCCATTTCTCTTACAGCACTGAAAAAAGAAAATGAATTGCAAACTACCTCAGAAAACCAACATACTAAACTGGAAGGTGAACAACCCCTTTAAACCATCATGTACACAAGTTTAGTAAAGAATAAAAACCACTCGATTTCCTAATGTAAATGGTAGAATACTTTGTCATTGCAAGGGGCAGTGTTTTGCCTGTTCTTTCTTACCAACACAGCAGGTCCCGTGTCTCGCTTTATTACAGAAATGCAGGATAAAAGGCAATAAACGATTGTCATTAGTGAAGCCTGTGGATTGTTTCAGAATTATATGAAAGACATGTACAGAGGCTGAAAACAGTACTGACATGTCAAGAAGCAATATGGCGGCCATTTTACCATCTGTAAACTATAATTTCACTATAAACACAACTGAAGTGTAGAAGACTGGAAGGTGAGCAAGTTCTAAATAATTATAAACAAGCAAGCGAGGTATAAACAAATGTCATGGTTTACCTAAAAACACGAAATCTTGACTTAAAGGACTCTTAATGACATTTTCTACAGATCTGCTCCACAAGCACCTGAAAGCAGGAGAAGCAGATGTTTTGTGTAGTAGTGCCTCCAGCACAGTTCTGCATTCTAGAGAAGAAAAAAAAAAAACGTGGAAAAATGCATCACAAAAGTTGCTTTTCCTGGGGAAAATTCCACAAATACTGTCGACATTTTTTTCCCTTTTCAAAATGATGAATCGTACAAACCCTTCCATGCCAGAAACATGATTCGACAATTCTATCAACTCGTGGTTACAATTTGTCTTAATTAAAGTGAATTATGGCAAAAGTGAAAAGTCTAGAAAATAGGGGTTTTTTGTTGTTTTTTTTAAACTCCTGTTGGAGTTGACACTTACTGACACCCCTCCAAACTCTTTTATAAACCCTCCAACGAAAATACCTTCCTTTCACTGCCAATTACTAAATAACACATTTATTCAAAGCAACAGTGTGAAAACATGAAAGGCTTCCCTTCCCCAAATACAAGCGGAATGTTTCATTCCATTCATGCCATGACACTTTGCCTTTGACATGTGAGTTTTGGTTAGTCTAAGTTGCCTCCGTTCACCTCCTCGTTAGTTAGAATTCTTTATTGCCCAGGCTTCTTGGCTACGGCATGAGGCTTTTGCTACTGTAACCAGAGAGGATTTTTAGCTGGTAACAAAAAAAAACAAAAAAACAAAAAACCACACACCTTACTGGAAGTGTTAAGTGGATTTACTCACACACTAAAAGATTTCTGCTGAAAACATGAATTACAGGGAACATCTGACTGTATAAATATGGGCAGCTCTGTGCCAAGAAGCGAGTGTGTGTGGACATCTGAGTGTGCACACATGGACACAGTTTGAAGCATTCTTCAAGGTCTGGCATGAGGGCATCAAGGTCTGTCAACAAAATCATCATTTACCGTTTTCAACAACTTTTTTTTTTAAACCAATATTGCTGTCTTGCAGGAGAAAACTGTATAGAGGACTAGTAGTAACCTATAGAAACCAATCAAAAGTTGGATTTTATTATACTTGCTTGCCAATATCAGAGAATGCTGACTGCTAATTGGTTGCTATGGGTTTCTAGACCTCTGCTGATGAATACCCCTTATCACCATTTTTATTTGGTATGTCATTGTCCGTTTACTTACTGATTGCTACGCTTTTATAATTGCACCCATTTTTTTGGCAAAGGGAATAATTATGAAGCCAAAAGTTGTTAGGTGAAAAAGCTCTTTTTGCATGACTTGACCTTCTGTGCAAACAATCTGAATATTAAAGAGCTAAAAGTAATCCCCATAATTTCCCCTGCCTAGGTCATTAGTAGATCACAGAGTCCTCCATGTTGCCTCCAAATTGAAGAAGCACAACAGGTTGCAAAATAAGGACCATGCAGGACCCTTGCGCAGCATTCCATAATGTTGTAATGTACGAATACTTCTGCTATCATGCCTCCCGATGGTCCTGGGTCCCTCTCCCCAAGTCCCAAGTCCCCCCAGTAGCAGTTGTACTCACTGGGTCCTCCTACAAGCCCAGTAGATACTTCCTGCCCCACCCCCCAAGCAGGTTGAAAGAGGTATGCTGCTACCAATTATAGATTTATAATACAATTATATTACAGCTTGTGTGAAATTAATTCAGGCAACACAAAATACATAAAAATACATAAGAATTAGTCTTTTTTTTTAGTAAGATGTTGTGTAGAGCACACCTAGATGTTTCACATTCATTCTCAACTCCCAAAACAAACTCATTACCATTTTTTACAAAGTCCAGATGTTTCCATGGATTGACCATTCAGCACCTAAAATAAATGCACATCTGTGTCTGCATCTGCAGTTATACGGTTAATCAGTGGATGAGTTGATCACATGTAGAGCGGCAGCTGTTGTCGAGGTATCAATGGTACGATACAGACATATTACTGAAAGCCCTCAGTAATCCCAAGATTAAAGGCCATTGCATTCAGAGAGACGGCCAATATTTCCTGGGATGTAAGGATCTTTAACACAATGGGGTTTTATGTCAATCCCATTACTGTCCTGAAGTGCTGTTTTTTCATATGGATAATTGATGGGTGGAATTTAGTACTAGAGAAGCAAAAATCAACTGGACTTTTTTTTTTGTTAACAAACATCACAAATATTAAAATGATTTACATTTTAAGGAGTACAACAAATTGCATAAGGGAGATCATTTTATTCACTCAGATATTCTATAGAATCAGCTAAGTGATTCCTGTCTAAAAGCCTACTTTATGGGGGAAAAAAAAAAAAAGCCAATGAATACTACATTTAGCCCAAAGTCATCTGGGGAAATGGGTATTTCATTATGGTAACTATTTTTTGTAGTGCAAAACATGTGCATCAGCTAAGTGGATCTTTGGAGACAGCCATCTGGCTTACCAAGAATATATCACAGATGTTCTACCAATAACAAAATAAAATCACTCAGGGTCAGATTTGAAGGTTTATGCCATTTGTTTAGATATTGGATAAATGGGTCTTTAAAATAGTGTTTAGGAGGTGTTGGTCACTTTAAATTAAGGTTTCCTATTTGGAAGCCATATTTAGTTGAAGATCTGCATTTTTTTTTTTTTTTTTTAAATGATGTAAACTCTTGGTACTGCTCCATTCCAATAAGGCACCAGTGATGGTGATCTAGACAATATATAAAATTTACAGACTAAAATAAAAGAAATAAAGATGAAAAATCTAACCTCACATTCAATCCATTCCTGGTTGCAAGGGTCAATGATCCTTACAACAAAAAAGGAGTTTTAAAGCGAACTGTGGATATTAAATGACCTGTTTTTTCCCTTTTCATTCTAACATTTTACAGGGGTTATTGATCAAAGTGAGAATTTGACTGTCGAAGTGAATTCTTATCACTTGGGTGGCTGTACCCTGATTCTCCACTCCTTATTCACTAAACAGAGGATTTCCACAGTAAATTCGTGACCATGGGCGAAATTTATTAAATTTGTAAATTTTTACCGATCGATCTTTCAAAATTTCAAGTGAAATTTAAAATTTTCGCTCGATTGAAAGTTCGATCGATCGCTTTGCCTTTAATAAATTTTGCCCCATGTCAGTATTCGAATAGCGAATTCGCGAATGCGTCAGGAACTGTCTGTATAGTGTGCGACTGTCATTAGCTGGCAAATTCACCACATCAAAATAAAGAATAGGCTGCTTGTCAATCTCTTACCACTCTGTGTCTCAGGTGCCAGGAGAAAGGAAGACGTATCCGTTTATCAGCATGGAAAACAATAAGACTCTCCAGCACTCCAGTGTGTAAAATCGATTTTCTGTAATCCTTTATTGTGACCCCATGGTCAAAAGATTAAAAACAACATCATAACATAAGGCCTACGCGTTTCGCGCCCAGGCGCTTATTCATGGCATCAAACAAGGTTAAAAACTGTTCTTAAATACTCACCGTTTATTAGAGCACTTCCGGTTTCGCCACCTGTTTGGTCCAGTCCTGTAACCTCGGTAGTCAAAACATGGCCCAATGGTTCATATTTGAGGCAGCTATGTTTACTTGCCACAATACACCCTTCAGCGTTCTGTCACGCCAATTATCAAGTGGGCTGGACTCAAGTGATCAATCGGTCAGGTGCATTCAGGAACCAATCAGCGATTGAAATGCATATAAACCAGCCCCTAAGTTTCTGTACAATCAGAGCAACTGTGTGAATCCAAAGCTGGCAGGTGTGGCCGCGGCCATTAAACTGGCAGTCATATATGATGTTTACTTTCACAAGGGGGAAAAACAAGGCCCCGCCCCATGTTTTAACGCGGCACTCACCATTGATCCACACATTGGCAGCAATAAGTTGTAATGTGTAACAAGGTTTTTTATGTATATATACCATGCAGCAAGGTAAATAATAAGTATATATAGTTAAAAGAGGCTGGTTAATGCATACTGAGAGGTTCAACCAATTGTGTATATATAGGGCAAAACCTTCATGCTCATAAACGGCTATAAGACCAGGTGTCATTAATCATAAATTAACAATTGTGTATACAATGTGAAAAAATCGATTTGTATCTATATCCAGATAAATGTTAAAGTAGAAAAATAAAACTGAATGAATTATAACTGAGATCAGTTAAGATGACATAAGTTAAGCAGCATTAGTCCGTATACAGTATAAACGAAATCATGCGTTGATTTATGTTGTAAAAGTAAAATGACAAACATGTCTGTGCACATGTCTTTTTAGAAGATCCATCAATCGCAACTGGGTGGGTAAGAGGACACACAAATCACAGCAATGATAAAAAGAAACAAACAAGGATCATGCAAATCTCACATTACAACAGGTGGCGAAACCGGAAGTGCTCTAATAAATGGTGAGTATTTAAGAACAGTTTTTAACCTTGTTTGATGCCATGAATAAGCGCCTGGGCGCGAAACGCGTAGGCCTTATGTTATGATGTTGTTTTTAATCTTTTGACCATGGGGTCACAATAAAGGATTACAGAAAATCGATTTTACATACTGGAGTGTCTTATTGTTTTCCATGCTGTTAAATTCACCACATCGCAGAGTTTGCTGAATACCTGAATCCACAACTCTATGCACCAATTCGGGCTTTAGTCAAGCAATAAACCCCCTTAAGGTTTTCTTTCTTTGTTAAATAAGTTTTAGAATTGAATGTTGTCCCTTGTGGAACCAAATTAGTCCTTCAATTGGCCTGACAGGAAAAACAGCCATTAAACCAATTTCTGTGGAGGACTAGCAAAATTCTCGTTCCTTGAAAAAAAAAAAACCACACTGTAAAAGGTTGGAAAAAGCAGAGTAAGAAAACATTAAATACAACCCAAACAATAAGAAAAAAAACAATTTGCATTCGAATGCATTACATTTGTATTATTTACTTGTTTGCTTCACATCATAGTTTTCATAAATGTGCCAACATCTTCCACATCCCTGTACCCAGTTGATTTTACTAAGGATCCAACTGCAGAAGCCCCATTAGTTTCTACAAGTTGACTGGATCACTGTTTTAGAGGAAAGTGTACTAGCAGAATACAAGATCCACTGAATCTACCCAAGAAGATTGCCCTCCTCGCCTTCCCGGGTGAGAGGTGCACTTAAACCAAGAACCAATTCCTCTTTATAGAGTAACATTCATTGGTATAAAAGTTCATCTTAACTTTCTCTTTAACTAGGTGAGAGGAGAGGAACCCAAAGTGTTAAGAGAATGCATTTTTCTAAAGTAAATTTACAGTTGAATTACATAGTATGGTTATGGAGACTTATTATATCATTGGTGTGCGAATTAAAATAGCAGATATTGCCTATACAATTACTAATAGTGATACAGCTATGATAACAGACTGTAATAATCAGCCTCTCAGTAACCGTTACATAAAACTATAGGTATACCATACAAACTAGAGGTTACCCATTAGCATTAGACAAAATGAAGGGATGAAGTCCAAATTATCACTTAAAGGTGTGAATTCACCACTTCCCATTATTCGGGTATTCAGCAAACTCTGCGATGTGGAGAATTCACCAGCTAACGACAATCACACACTACACAATATAGAACTACTGACGCAATCGCAACTTCAACAGGAGAATCCTCTGTTTCGTCAATAAGGAGTAGAGAATCAGAGCACAGCCACCCAAAGAAGTGAGAATTCACTTAGTCAAATTCTCACTTTAGTCAATAACCCCCTTAGTTTTTAGAGTTCTTTACAGTACTCCTACACATTTTCTCTAACAGACACTTCAGACAGTAACAGTAAACTCAGGAGGAATGCAAGGTTTGGAAGTCAGGATGGAATTGACACCGGATGCAGAAAGGCAAGATCTGCATGGCTGGTGGTGTCTGCTTAAAAGCTAGGATGCAAAAATGCTAGGATGCAGGGCTGTGCGATCCACATGGAGATCAACCGGAAACGCAGCTGATGCTGGTGAGTATATAAGAATGTGTTGTAACTCTGTTTTATTATGCCATGATTAAGCGCCCAGCGCGAAACGCGTAGACCTTCTGCTGTACATGCTCTGCTTTTAATAATTGACCATGGAGTCACAATAAAGCATTTGATTTTATAATTTACTTGTGGAGTGCCGGAGAATTCGTTTCAATTTGTATTTTGGCTTAAAAGCTACACAACAAAGGAACTAGGTATTCCCCTGGAGGTATCCCCAAGTCTGTCTCTGTAGTGATAGGTTAAATAAGCTTCACCTGGCTAGCTGGGGGTTTAGTCACAGGACTACAGTCCCCCTCTAGCAAATTTTTTTAACCACCCTCACCCACCTCCTCACATCTTGTTAATACAGTGTCAACTAAACTGCTTAGGATGGAGTGGATATATTCTTATACACTGAAATGCAATGAAACTCTGAAAAGTGCAATTTAAATGGACGTTTACCTGCACCTTCAGGGCGAAATTTAATAAAGTCAGAAAGATTATGGCTACCTTTCACAATCTTGCACAATAATCTTGCGAGAACAAATGCAAGATCTTGCACGATAAAGAGAGCGGTCTTTCAGACTTTATTAAATTTAAAACTCAGGGGGTTATTCACTAAAGTCCGAATTGTTGTGTATAGGTGCGAATGCGCCAGATAAAGATAGTTGCAATAGGCTGTTACTGTTGCAGTCGCGTCTTTATAATGAGAATATGGTCGCAGTCGTGACTTTATTATGGGAAAATTGTTGCGACTTTACCATGGGGAAATTGTAGCAGATTTACTATGGGAATCCGCTGTTTGGGAATTTGACAGTCGAATTTGCACCTTAGTGAATAACCCCCATTATTAGTGTCTTAAACCAATTACAATAAAACATGGTAAATTTCCCTTCCCTAGTTATACCATGGGGGTTGGTTTACAAAAGCTACGCTAATGGATGTATGTACCCTACAGCACTTGACATTTTCTCTGTTTTCTCACATTTCGTACTAGTAAATGTAAACAAAAAAAAAATATGTATCATTTTTACCCACTTCACTTTCCAATTCATTTAAAGGGGCTGCTGTCACAACAGAAGGAATGAATGAGAATGCAGCGATTTCATTTTTTTCCATCAATTTCATTCTTATTGATCATAAAATGAATGCTACTATGGTTCTGATTAAAAGGACGAAAACTTGACCCGGGGAATAATTAGACCAGGTTTCCCCCTCCTTCCCCATGAGGTTCAATTAGCAGCTGGTCTGGGGTGTGTAAGGGGAAGTGCATTAGGGATGTAAATCTTTTCTCAGCCTTACCTAATATGTGAAAAACAAAAACCGCATTACTCTACACTATAAAACATCCCATACAGGGTGACGTTCTAGAATAAAGGAGTGAAACCAGGCACGGTTTAACCTGCTAGGTGACAACAGGCAGATATCTTTTGCTTTTGATAATAGAATGTGATAATGACATTTATTAAAGGTCAGTTGCCATTCAATTAGCTACTCACAAGATGAGAAAAGTCAAAGATCAATTTACGGGTTAGGTCAATGTTAAGTGTCCCCCCTCTGCACATATCTAAATTATGCTGTTATTTATTAAACAAATCCTGCGAGCTATTAAAATAAAGAAAAAAAAATCTGCAGCTCCCATCTGTCCGAAGGCAAGGCAAGCAAAAGGTGTTTCAGATCAGTGTCAGGCTTCTACCAATGAGTTGAATTCTCGTTTCTCTAATGAGGGAATAATACCCAGGGGCACGTAGTTGTGTGTCTCTGTAAAGGCATCTGGGACATCGCTGGTCAGCAATTACAGCATGAATTGAATAAGAGAGAAAAGAAAAGCTGAAAAAAATTATAGGATCTTAAATTAAGTAAAAGGTTTCATATCTGCTCACTGTTTTATAGTGTTCTCACTTGCAGTAGTCTTTAACCACTCAGCCAGTACTAAAAACCACAATTGCACCTGGGAGTTAGGCAATATATCAATACTTGAAATCAGCAGCAAGATTCCAGGAGACACTGGGCTTATTCATGATAGTCCGAGCAGTTGTTTTCAAATTAGAATTTGCATCCATGCGTCACTTCCCAGGCTTTGTGTCTTCATCAACCTCTATGGGCAAAATTTATTAAAGTCGTAAAAGCTTGCTTTCGCTATTCTGAGTTTAATCGGGGCAAGCACCCTGAAGTTTCTCGTGGTAAGTATCGTGAGATTTGTTTTGATCGAATATATCCATGGAAAGGTAGCCATACTACACATTAGTGTAATATGGCTACACATCAGTGTAGTATGGCTACCTTTCCATGGATATATTCAATAGAAAAAGTTTCTCGGTAAGAATCTATCAAAACAAATCTCGCAATACTTACCACGAGAAACTTCCGGCCGAAACGAGCTTTTCCCAGTTTAATCAATTTCGCCCTATGAGTTTGCGATGCAGAGAATTGACAACCAATTCGGATGCTTACGTCAGTTACAAAAGGGCGCTGTTCGCATTGCTTTGCGTGCTCGTGCACAGGTAGTTAGCCTATTGATCAGACACTGCATTGTGTTAAAGTAGTGAATTCGACAAGGCATACTGTGTGGAATTCGCCCATTTAACTTCACAAGATGAAAGTGCCGCATTAGATCTCCAACTCTCTGAATGACTATGCTGCACAGAGCAAGAACCTGCGGCCAAACGCCATTCACTTTGTTACTATGGGAATCTGCTGCTTAGTGAATGAGTAGAGGATTTGTGACTATCGGAATGTAGCGACCCAAGGTGACTAAAATTCACTTTAACAGTTGAATTCTCACTTTGCTGAATAAGCCCCACAGTTTACTACATAAGTAGTCATGACTAAATGGTGTAAAATATATATATAATATCTTTATATATCTTGGCATTACCTTCCATTCCATTAGCATGCATTCTAATAAAACAAATTTCATGTGATTCAGGGCGAAATTTATTAAATGCGGAATTTTTACCGCACGATCGGAATTTTTTCCACACGATTGGAATGTCGATCGAAATTCCGATCTTGCGGAAAAAATTCAGATCCTGCGATCGGAATTTAACTTTCGCCCATATTATAAGCGTACATTACTTATAAAAAGCACCAGGAGCATAATTCTTTTTTTTTTTTTTTTTTATTTACCCCTAAATACCCTAATGAAGAAGGTATGAATAGAGTTGTTTCAGCTGAATTCGTTCATTATTTCATTCATATTTTAGTTACTGGAAATTTGCTGTTGAAATTTTTTGGAATGCATTTCATTTACCTTGTTTAATTTTGGCTAAATTTATTAAAGTTGAAAAGGCCGTTTTCTACCGAAAAATTAAAAAAAATTTTTTTTTTGAAATTTATCACAAAAAAAATAAAAAAATCAGAATTGAATTTTCCATCAAAATTTTTGATATGATGGATTTTCCATAGAAATAAACAGATTGAAAAGTTTAGATCGAGTTTTCCATATCGGTAAAATCCGATATCGCAATATTGGTGAAAGTTACTCGATATCGGTAAACTTAATATCGCGATATCAGTAAAAGTTAATCGATATCGCAATATATGTATTTTCCATTTTATTAAATCTCTTCCTTAACGTGTATTACCTGCACGAGTTGGAACTAGGGGCAGGCAATCTTTCTGGGCACTGCCATGAACCCTTAATAGGAGGGCACTGCTGACAATCTATAAATACCAGCAATGCTGCAAGCAGCCAACAGAAAGACGAGAATGGGAAGATGGGCGCAAGCTGGCACCATGCCACAACATACCTGCCAGCGGCCATGCCAGCCACAGCCGCTGCCAACTAGCCAGTCAGCTGCCAGTAAAGGCCAGCCATTCAGTAAGTCTTTTCTTATCTCTACAGTGTAAAACTTCAACATACTGTATTTCAACCAGAATGATCAGTTTCCATGGTAATGTAAATATCACCTATATATTTTTTATAAACTTGTCTGTTGGTGTAGGTGCTGCAGCAGGAGCCAGAGAATGGGGAGGAGAACGGTCCTGATGTAGGAATATTAGGTGTGGAAAATTCCAAAAACAAAACGGACCTCTACATCTTTTTTTCTCTTAACTATGGATCTGCTACTGGTCTTGAGAAGCAGCTGTGAAATAGATTTAATGCTGGACCTCTTTTTTTTTTTTTTTTTTTTTTTTTACAACTTTACAAAACCAGGTATATTTTACACAAGAATTCAGCTGCCGACAATTTGTTTTAAAACAAAGTAGCAGTGTTCCATCATCCCTCCAATAACCAATATGGCTGCCTCATACATAATGAGCCACATTCTATCAAGTGGTTTTCTCTAATCTCTTAAAGGGGTCTAAAACAGTTCAGTTACAACAATCAGGGGAATATATCAACAGGTGGAATCGTTTACAGAGGCCTAGTAACCCCACAGCAACCAATCAGGCGTTCACTTTTATTATTCTAATTTCACTATGCCAGTAAATGCTAACAGCTGATTGGTTGCTATGGTTGACAAGACCTCTAGAAAGATTGCCCCTGTTGATCAATTCCTCCGAGTGGGGTCTCTGTAAAACTAAATTAAGGAGGGCAGTAAATTTTTCGGCTGCCAAACAAAATTGTAACCTTTTTGCCTTCAATAAAACAAGCTTAAGCACCTATGAGTGTGTAAATATGTCAAGTCCAAACATTCCTCACACAGATTGTTTTTAACGACAGGGATTGATCACTTGCAAAGAAGTAGGGATCATTTTTACATCACGTTTCTTAAAAACATTTTAAGAAAACATGGAATTATGGGAAGCTACTTGCATAGCATACCGAAATGTTTTCATGAATGGTCTCAGGTGTAGGTGTGTGTTGCCTCAAACATATTAACTGATAGACACAACCGTTTATGCAGAATATTTGTCAAGTTGCTTTGTAGGTCAACAATAGATAAAAAAGGTAAGAAATCCTTATTTTAAATGTTATTTAAAATAAATGTTAGATATTATTTTAAAATACTCTTTCCAATACTACAAAACAGGTTTCCACTTGTTTAGTGCAATTTTAACCAAGGTGAGACGGGAAGATGGCTTCCCTTTGCCAGTCTAGCAGGAAAAATAACATCTGGAAAGCTCATCTGCGTCAATAAACGCTGGATTTGTAGTAAGGGGGTGTCATAAATCTGTCACAGAAATTCTGGCTACAAATCCAGAGACTTGGAGCCTGAGGATATGGAATATGCCCAGGTGTTACTATATAATCACTGTGGGAGAGATATTGCCTCAATTTACAAATAAGCATATAGTTAACCATTAGCATTTTGTAAGAAAAAAAAAAAAAAAAAAACTGTATGGTTTCTCTGTCTTGCCATACCTTACTTTCTTAGAGCGAAATTTATTAAAGCATCAATAAATAGTAACATCAAATGGACCAACAAGAGGAATACCCCACCCTCCAAATACAGGAACAAAATACAGGTAGCTGAGTCCGTGGAAAATATTCAATATGCCGTCCTCAAAAACAAATCAGTACAATACGTTTCGGGAAGGACAAAGTTCCCTCCATCAGGTGAGCAGGAAGATATGTTCACCTGCTGAAGGTAGGTTTGTCCTTCCCGACACGTTATAGTTCACGGATTTGTTTTTGAAGACGGCATATTAAATATTTTCCACAGAAGCAGCTACCTGTATTTTGTTCCAAAATTTATTAACGTCTATCAGAGTTGATCGCGCGAGTTTTTCAATGGAAAGGTAGGCATACTTTACATTAGTAGCATGGCTACCTTTCCATCAAAAAAATCAAGATCGAAAAACTTGATCTTCAAAACTCGAAAAAAAATCTTGTGAAAACAATGCAAGATTTGACTTGGTAAACTCTGAGGGGGTTGTTCACTAATGTCCAGATTGTTGCGTATAGGTATGAATTCGCCAGATAATGATGGTAATGATGTACCGACAGGATTCTAAATATAAGTGTAAAAGGATTGGCATTCACACTAACAGACTACCTAAGCTAAAGGTGTTCATCTAGTTTCATGCTGACCCATCTGAAGAGCATCTTAGTACTGTTACAGCTTATTTATGCTAGCATTTCAAATACATCTGAATATTGTCTGATTACAAGTATAGTAAGCAACAGTACATCACATAGGTATATTGAAAATCAAACTGCAACATATCAAGACTCGGACCAATTGCCACAAAATAGAATGGACTAATTAACTGTAAATTCATGAAACTGCCTATGAGAGTAATGGATACATTTGTAACTGATCTTAATGGTCAGTTTAAAATGCCTGAAAACTGCAACTAATGACATAAGGTATCCCCCTATCCACACACAAAATGACACTCCCCCAGAAATCAGTGACCAGCCAAGAGCTGAAAAAGTGTTCTTCTCCCTTTCAGTGTGCAGCCCCGGTGCCGGCATCTCCTAATAGTCACATGGGAGAGCAGTGCATCATCAAGGTAAAACAGGTTGATGATGCGCCGCTCTCCCATGTGACTATCAGGAGATGCCGGCTCCGGGCTGCACACTGAAAGGGAGAAGAATGCGATTTAGCTCCAGGACACCTTAGAGTCAGTGGCACAGATGAAGATGGAATCCTAAACACCAAAGTGCTTCTAAACAGGTAAGATATTTCATTTTAGGGGCAAAATTGAAAATAAAATGCATTTAATAAAAGTTAGTATTTCGTATTTACTAACACATGCATTTTTTTTCAATTTTGGCCAGAGTGTTCCTTTAAGACAGAATGTGAGAGGGGTGGGGGCGTGGCCTTCTCCACTAATGGAAGGAGGAATATTTTACAGAGGGATAACAAGTGGTGCAGAGTGAAGAGGTGAGAGAGTATTTCACTAATCGTTTTTTCACTTTACAATACTTTAATGGGGCAAACTTTATAAATAGGGTTTACTTATACTTTAAATAAAAAGCAGTGGCTATACAGACTGAGGGACTCCGCTGGTCATGAACTACAACTGTAAAACTTGTGAACTACAAAATCCCCTTATGAACTCTATATCTTCCCAATCATATGAACTGCATTTTAAATTAGCTGAAGGAACGGTAGCTTGAGACCCTAACAACCTCTTGTTTGGTTTATTTAACACTGTTTATTTCATCTTTCCCGGCCACAGTTAAACACAAAATAGAAAATACCCCACCCCCGTAAGTACATATCCAGGACTCAACTACAACAAAAATGTTTAAATGGGGGAAGAAACAGCCAAAAAATTAGTGTTTTATTTCACTTATACCTACCTACCATGTATGTATGTACGTACGTACGTACGTACGTACGTACAGAGGCGGCTCTGGCCCTATTGAAATTACGTTACTCTTCTCTCCAACATAAGTGACATTAGGAATTAGCAATATTACTACAAAACTAAGTAAATAGAGTAAAGTGCAAACCATAATATAATAAATAA
>WMED01003375.1:0-13183 GCA_019650415.1 Pipa parva
TATATATATATATATATATATATATATATATATATATTTACAAAAACATTTATTTCATTAATATAACCTAAATTAGTATTAGTTTTGAAGTGACAGGTGCACTTTAAATATGTAAGGGAAGTCCATTGTCCATTTTTGTATTAGATTTTTTTCAGAATCTAAAAGAAAATAAGAGATTTGTTTTAGAATGATTATATAATTCAAATGAAAAAGGGCTTCTTTTTTTTTAACTTTTACTAATATTTTTTTTTCTAATCCACTTTTCTGTGTCTAGTTTCTTGTGTGCAAGAGGAAGCTTGAGAGCAAAAAGGAAGCTTTGCTCATCCTATCCAAAGAACTGGATACATGTCAGCAGGAAAGAGACCAGTACAAACTGATGGCCAACCAGCTACGAGAAAGACACCAGTCTCTAAAAAAGAAATACAGAGAGCTTATTGTACGTATGTTGCCTGGCTGAAGGTCTATTTGGTTTTCTTAGTAAATATTTAAATGCTTTCCTAATTACTAGATGAAGCAAATCACACTGAAGAGTGTTGCAAATTGTCCTGGTGATATTATAAGTCAGGGCAATAGTTCTTAATTTTTTTGCCGTTTTGGATTTATCTAATTTTATTGTTCATTTTTACATTTAAATGGTCTTCTAGATTCTAGGTTAAGTGGCTCTAGCAACCAGCTACTAAGTTACATACAGACCAGAGGGCCGATACTTCAAAGCCTTAATAGACAGATAAATAATGAAAAAGGATTATGAATTTAAATAAATCAAGCCCTAAACGTATTGATATTTTTTGGTTGCCTCCTCAGTGAGATTAAGTAAATCAGAAGTTAAGTTAAACAAACTAGATGAAGCAAAATGACCTCTAATATTTCAAAACATAAAACATGAATAACAAGGAGCAGTTTGTAAGCTGTTAGAAAGCTACTATCTACAAAATGCTAAACATGAATTCCATGGTGAACAATAGCAATGTTGCATTTAATGATTGGGATCTTATAATCTTGAGGTCATCGTAGGTTCTCAAGTATGGGTTTTACTGTAGTCAATTTCTAGGTGTTGAAATATTTTATTGGTTGTGCATCATAATTGGATTTAAACAAATTGTCTGGACATCCTAATATAGGAAATAACCTCAAAGATCTTTGACCTTCTTTGGATAGCAGGTTATATTTATATAATGAAAGTAAAAAAAAAAAGAGGATAATCTAATGTAATGGATAATAGTGTCTATTATTTATTAAAGTACCAGTAACACCAAGAAAATGTTCCAATGGATGAGCTGAATTCTTGACTTTATTACTTAGTATTTATTTTTCTCTTTGATGACTGGAGGCATATTTTTTCCTATTTGGTAAACGCACCTCTTCCAGTCTCACTGTTTCCTGTAGATCAGTGGTTTTCAAACTGTGAGGTACAATGCTAAGTTAGGTGAGACCCAAATGGGAATCTTATCTAGCTGTAAAGATTTGGTTTTAAATAGTAATCCTGCCAAATAGCATTTCATTCCTTGGTGTAAGTGGTGTCTTCCAGTATGTCCTTTTCTGTAATAGTCTGTTGACCTATTCATTGCAGAGGCCTTTTACATTGATTGTGTATTAATTGTTTTTGGGGTTAATGGAAGGCATGCTAAGCATTTTTAAGCATTCTTAGCAGTATAAGTACAATCTTGGGGCTACCTCTGCCATCTAACTAGTGCTGTGACACGGATATGATGAAGCTTTGAAGCTCATAATAATAATATTGGTAATAATTATTTATTATTATTAGAAAATGTAATTTATAAATGTAATAATATTATTTAATAAGACATAATAATTATGACTGTGAGATGCCAAATTTATTATGAATTGGCAATATCTAATATTTATAAGCATAGCTGTATCATATCCAGTAAACGAGGCCCCAGAGTTGGCTATGATTTGAAACTGATGAACAGATGAAAAAGTTTGATAACCATTGCCCTAGAGAAGATACTGCATGTTCATCTAATGCCACAGAAAGCCCAAGAAAATGAAAAGTCTTTTCAGAATTTTTAGAAGCCAGTTTAAAAATCTAACGGTATACTTGTGAGCACAGCATGTTGGAAGTGGCCTTCCTGATCAGCAGTTTGAGTAATTAAGTATTCATATAGGGTCCACCAGTGAGGATGCTGCTCTCCCTTGGGAACTGAATTCTGTAGTCTCTTTCATATGAATGAAAACTACTTGGCAGGTGTTTCCTCATTGTTTCCTATGGAACATGAATTCATCCTGTGCAATCCATGCGTGCTGGCTGACTTCTGAAGGAGACTTTTCTGCTTTGGAAAATGTCTTTGTGCTGTTGACTGTAAGAATACATTTTTCTTATGCAGACTTTAAAGCCTTTCCACTCCAATTCATATGCATTTTAATGGCTAAAATGTACTTTGTCTTTCCTCTCTTTAATATGCAGTGTGAATTGTGGATGGTCGTTCTTTTTACTGTAGACATACAGAGCAGTGTCAGGGGGTTAAAAATATTCTCTTAGATTTCTGATTTTACTGCTATTAGTTTGCTTATGTAGCCACATTTCTTCTACCCCAGGCAACACAATAATGATCTGGAGTAGCACGTAAAAGGCATGAGAAGCACAGGTGATGCTTTTCTTTCTCTTTCTGCCTATATTTGGGTCATGTGTTCATTTAGCACCCAAACTCCCATGCTTTCCAACACAATCTGAAGAAAATGTTTCTCATATGTGATTTTGCCAAATGTTATTTTTATTCAATTTAAAAAAAAGTGTCTTCAAGCAGAGTAACCATGCCTGTGCACATCCATTTGCCGGCAGCATTGTTTCATTAAAGAAAAATTTCTGCTCTGTCTAGCCATTGATCCCCTTCACGTCGAGCAGCTTGTTCCTAGCTGTCTACCTCTTCTTCCCAAATGTCTTTAGTGGATGGTCAATCGGTGTAGGTTGCGATTCTTCTTATGCACAGTTACCTCCTCCTATATATACACCCATGTAGAATTGTGCACTGGCTATTTCATAGTAATAGAATATATATTTGTATCTTTACTAGATTGAGGCCCCCATAAATTTCTGGTTCAATAAGATTGCAGCTCTTGTGCCTCCTGCAGTTACTTCTATTTTATAAACTGACCACCAGTCCTTTCTGCCTGCTAAACCTTCCTTCTTTCACTGTTGTTTGTTTGTTTTTTTTTAGGATGGAGATCCAACACTTCCACCTGAAAAAAGGAAACAGGTTTGTAGTGCCTGCTGTTTATTTTACTGTGTAAGGCAGCATGTATAGAATCGATTTCATTGTTACCTTAAATCAGGGTTAGGAAGTAGTGTTTAGTGGCTGGTTTTGGTTCAGCTCTGTGCCCCCCATCATTGCAGTTGCTGCAGGGGCTCATCCAACACCACTGGAGGCATGCTTCTCCTTTAGCCTTCTCCCTCTGTTCCGAGGATGTCCCTGGAGCCTGTTTCAGGTGGAAAACCTAAAGGTCAGCTTGTTTTTGTTAGACCCCTGTTTTAATGTATTTAAGTAATGTTAACTGTTAATTGAGGTAAACACACTTTCAGTTTGTCAACTGTTCTCTAAAGAGGTAGGTAGGCACACTAGCTTTATAGCCGTGTAAAGTGCAGGTTCCCAGGTACTACCAAACTATTCCCAGCATCTTCTGTCAGCAGTACCATTTCTTTGTTTACTGATCCTGATAATAGAGAATCCACTTCTTGTCACTACTGTTTATTGGCTAGTATTGCCAGCTGTAGGTTCACAGGTTGCTAAATTAAAATTAATGGCAACCTTATCCAGTCATATTTCTGTGGATGGTTTCACTTTGATGTGTATAGTCAGTATGAGATGTGGTAAAGCCTGTATGAATAAGGCCAGATAACTGAGACACTCCTGTATTTCTAGTGTTATAACTGTGTTTTGGATGCCTATTCACTGTAGTTAATGTTTTTTGTTCCCTATTAAATGTACTATTTTATCTGAAATCTAATCTAATCTAAAACCATTTGTTACTGTTGGTACCACTGGAGTGAAGCTGAGTTTAGTCATTTCAGGTCACATGATCTATGGCCTTAAATGCATATCAATGGAAATCAGTCCTTTTTATTAGAATTTATTTTATTCGTTTTGGCTCATGTTCTTTTTATTGTATACCACACACTGTGAGTACAGGTGCAAATCTATATAAGTGCAAGATCTTGGGCTGCATATATACAAAATACATTACTATTGCTGACTTCCTACTAAATCTTTTACAGGCTAATCTGGCTCAGTTGCTGGGAGACTGCAGGGAGAAAAACAAGAAACTGGAGTCAGAAATAAAAGAGCTCCAGCAGAGACTTGGAGAGGTTCAAGGAGACAATAAGGTACATTTTCTGCTTTAAACATGTATTGGTTGGTTCTGAAGTTTTGCCTTTAGGTGGAAGGATACAGAAAACATTTATGAGTTTAATTAGTTTGCTGTGTAAAGAACCATTTTTTTAAACAATTTCACACTGATTTACTGTTTCAGCACCAGATATTATAATGCGGAGGTACTAATGCTCGACAAACATGTGATTTTAGTTACTACGAATGACTATTGCAAAGCAGAGGCTTGGGGATGATGAAGTTGGAACACGCCACTTTGCACCTCATGAGCGGGAAGATCTTGTGTTGCAGCTGGAAAAAGCCAAGGAGCAGGTACTGAATGGTAAAATGGCAGCTGACATAAAATTGCTTAAAATGTAACGTTTTTTTCTAAACCTTTATTTTAGAGCAGCATTCCTGAGAGGTTCAATTCTGACTTACCTGGATGCATTTTTTGCATTAATTATTATGCAAAATCATTTTTGTTCATTGTGAATGTATCTTCCAACAGATAATTTGGTGAACACAAACACAAGCTGCAAAGGGGGAACTTTAGTCAATACACAAATCCTCACTTGGTGCCTAAAATAAATGTAGCACACTGTAGTGGACTGAACATAAGCTTTCTCCACTCCTGATGAAGCTGATGGTTGGATCAGCAAAACGCTTAGAGTTTTACTTATACCGACCTGTTTTTACTCATTGTTTGTGAGTATATTTGGTATTAACAAATTATTCCATGTTTTTACATATTACACAATGGATGCTCTCCTTTAATTTCACTTCCAAGAGTAATCTACAGGATTTATTAGCAGAATATCGCAGGAGTATTAAGTGC
The DNA here is from genome assembly GCA_019650415.1 of Pipa parva. Lineage (NCBI taxonomy): Eukaryota > Metazoa > Chordata > Amphibia > Anura > Pipidae > Pipa > Pipa parva. The sequence goes on from WMED01003375.1 coordinate 5,164, forward strand.
TTTTGCCTAAGCACTATCTGGTGAGTGCAGGCACATAAGAGGGGGTTATCTACTACACACCTTACAGATTTACTTCACTGTTCCTTTAAAGCAATTAATTTGTATTATCTCTGGTGAGTGTTCCCACAAAAGGAGGGACCAGGAGCAAGCAATATTATTTAAAAAGATTTTACCACTCCACCTAAATTTTTATCCTTATCACTATTTGGTGCACTAAGGAGAGTACGGATTACCTTTATACTACGTGCACTTCACCGCAGTTAGCTCTTACCAGCAACCATTGATTTGCACTTTTGGTTTAAAATAAATTAATCCTAAATTGTATAACACTAGGGGAGTTTCTTCCCCCATCTGTTTTTTTTTCCTCATCCAGCGCTTCCAAAGTCACTCTGGGGGGTTATTTACTAAAGTCCAAATTGTTGCGTATAGGTGCGAATTTGACAGATAAAGACAGTCGCAAAAGGCTGATACTGTTGCAGTCATGTCTTCATAATGAGAATATTGTCACAGTCACGTCTTTATAATGAGAATATTGCCACAATCTTGACATTAAAAAATTGTCGTGACTTAACAATGGGGAAATTGTAGTGGATTTACTATGGGAATTCGCTGTTTGTAAATTTGACAGTCAAATTCGCACCTTAGTGAATAACCCCCATCTGACATTCAGAGTATTTTGCATTAACTTTTTTCTAAGCCTTTATTTTAGAGCAGCATTCGTAAGAGGTTCAATTCAGGCTTACCTGGATGCATTTTTTGTATTAATTATTATGCAAAATTATCTTTTGTTTGTTGTGAATGTATCTTCCAACAGATAATTCGGTGAACACAAATACAAGCTGCAAAGGGGGAAACTTTAGTCTATAGACAAACCCTCACTTGGTGCCTAAAATAAATGTAGTTCTGTAAAAACAACTACTAGGCATTTTATGAACAAAACTATCCATCTCTGCAAGACCAGTTGGTCAACATCAAGCTAGTTAAAAAGTTATGTTATCAGTAAACAATCAGTTAAAAAAAAACTAAACAAGCAACAAAGTATTCAAAAACCAAATAGCCAGCAACAAAGTATCCCAGAAGTCATTAAGCCAGCACTAGAAATATAAATCTGCAAGTAACCTACCCATTAAAAACTATATGATTTAAATAATGTGGAGTGTTAGGTAGGTCAGATTCACAGCAATATAAGACAAATATTCAGTTGAAACAGAAGCGGAAGGAGCTACCTTATATTTTCTTGTTGGGGCTGTTGGAAAATGAAGGCAGTCTTAGTTTTGTTTTTAGGTCCCCCAACCAAGGCAAGTTAAGGGGTAGGTACAATGTAGGGTAGGTGTACGATCCCTTGAGCAATCTTAATTTAATTGTGATTGGTACGCCACCCAGGGTTTAAGGTTAAGGCAAGGGCTCATTGACTGGCCCCAAACAGATCCCTCCCCATTTAATGAGTGGTGGTCAGAGGGGTTTAGTATTGACACCCCAACATATTCCCTATACCCCACTGGGTAATGGGAATATGGGGTAGAATGCAGAGAAAGGGTAGTATATGTCCTCCACGCTCTGCACAGGATGGAATGTATGCAGTCTAATGGACCCCTTGTATTTTAATACATATTTCTTCACTACCCCATTGGAGATTGGAGGAAGTAGGGGTAGGCCCTCCCACTGTAGGTTGGACCCACTCCTTCCTGCAGGTGAGATCATGGAGTACTATCAACCTGTGCACCTTAAAATAGTTTTAATGTATACTTAGATGGTGGAGTTACCTGTAGTTTTTATTATTCTTCCTTCTGGGAAGGTGCTCTTACCTAAATAAAAAATATCTCTAAACCACAGGTTATAGTAAGCTACAGCATGGGTATTGTTTTTCCAGATCTACCAGTGAAATTGAACTGAAAATGTGAAAATTTGCTTATAATAAGTAATATAGTTCATTCACTTAATTAGTTTAATAGTGATAATAAGGTGGGAAAATAAGTTTCTTTACCTGCATATTAAAGGGGGGCAACTTGTTTGTGTGAGCAACCTGCTTGGGTTCTGTCTCTGTATATTTATATAAAAGGTATTTTCACAGATTGAAACTCTGGAGCATGATCTTCAGTCTGCGCTGGATGAACTGCAAGATGTGAAGCAGGAGCGCACCTTCTTCCAGGACAAGGCTGGGAGACTAAATGAAGAACTAGGCCACGTGCTTGGAGGCCATGAAAAACGCATAATAGACATAGATGCCCTGTGCATGGAAAATAGGTGGGTAATGGAAATTGCATGTTAGAATACACAGTATAAAGTAATACCCCTTACACCATCTCTTTTTCATGAAGTAATCTGCTCACTGATGCCATCTCCAAAAATACTGAGTAGCCCTGCGCTTTATATGGTTTGTTTATCGGCGATTGGTATTAAATCCTCCATTGTGGAAAGTATAACGTAATGGCCTCATCAGCTGTTTCTATAGTTAAATAAAACCTTGAAACTCAGTTTGATATATTTTGATCCCTCACCTTGTTCAGTGTTTCTTTTTGTATTCCACTGTACCACATAACTGGATAAATATATCACAGAGCCTTATGAGATTGGTAGTCTTTCTGGAAATACAAGTAGTGAACATCTATGCAGAGTGTTAAGGTAACCAGTGCTAGTTCTAAATCTGGAAAACCCATGTACAAATTTACAACACTTTAGCACATAATTTGCACAAAATGACTGCCACAGATTCCATCTTTTTATGTAAATATGTCACATTGGGATGCATTTTGCACAGCAGGGAAATATAATATCACCTTTTAATGTTTATTCTATTATTATTATTATTATTAAAATACTATACATGGTAATATACTTTCTACCCTTCTATTTATAAAGATATTAAATGTTTCTTCAGAATTCCAGGTCCTGTATAAAAGCATTTGGCCAGAAGTAGGAAGGTATCGTCTGAAGTTACCAAAGAGGTTAATCCAGTAGCTGTAGCTTTACTTTAGGTATAGCCTGCCAGGAATGTCATTTTCTGCCATATTTAATTGGCTTCGTGACCCAACAATGCTTGTGCCAGGACAACAAATATTGGTCATAAAATATATTGGACTGAATTTTAAACAGTGATATTCTATATCAAATAATTATTAAAGTTTCTAATTATTGCTTTATAAGGTTTTGCGTAATATTCTTTTGTTTTGATCGGAAGCTGGAAACTTATTCATCTGAGCTGCATCCATTGGGACAGCCTGTCACACTATCGATTGTGTTGCCGTTGCCACTAAGAACTTGTTGAGAATGTTGAGACGGATGCAATAACATAAAATTGAACGGCTACGTACATACGGCTGTCCATATGTTCTTGGTTTTTTTTAACATATGTCTGTAGGAGTTGATGTTGTGCTTGTGAATGGGCTGTTGTGCCATGCAATTTTTGTAAGTTTAAAACCACATAATTAACTCTAATTTCAAGAAGAAACCATCTGTATTTTTCTGTTATTGTCATCCTAGGGCTGAAAGCAAATGCTGTTTCTTTTTCATTTCCTCTGTTTACTATAATGTTTTCTATTAATTAGGACACCATGATAATGCCATTGATGATATTTGTGATTGGAGAGCATGCACAATTTTCCTCTAACACAATCTGCATTGAAATGAAAGCTTTTTACAGTATATAATTTTATTTATTTTTTTTAGCATTTTGTAGCCAATATCTTACCAAACACCTCAGTCTGGAAACGTTAGCTATTGATTTGATCCAAGCTTGTGAATCATGTCAAGGCTTTGTTAGAAAGAATTGTATCGCCAACAATCTTTCATTATGGTTTCGGAGATTTCTGTAAATCTGAACTTCATACTCCTTTCATGATAATATTTTCGTTGTGTAATAAAATCAAATGCGGTAACAGTCCAAAACTGAGTGTTTCAACTAATCGGTCTGGATTACTGAAAGATGTGCAGTATATCTGTTACAGAAGTAATATTATAACAATATTATTATACAATAATACAGTATAAATGCACTCCTATGTAAACATTCTCCATTAAATTAAAATTAAATTCCTGGTTGGTGCAATGCATACACCTCTACTCTCCTATCGGATTTACTCTGGCTATGTTGTAAAAGCAAGGACACTATTGACGCTTGTGGTTTACAAACTTTCTCTGCTAGCCTTTCAGATTTTGGCTCCCTGCTGTAGGTAGAGCCACAGTCTAATTACAAAGTTTGTTTATTTTTTGTTTTATTTTGTTAGTTTGGGGCCTCACCACTGAACACTAGGTGCACTACCCTAGGCAGCAGACCTGCTATATTTTTCAGCTGTAAACTTGTCTTTTTTACAGTACACTGTGCCTTTCCAGTGGTCATCATGGAAAACTGCAGTTGTTTTAGTTCGGCTTTCACAATGAGAATCATTCATTGAAAGACTTTAATTACAAGCTACCGAGATTTGTCACCGAATCCAGCTGCAGCTTTGCATCATAATTTTTTTGTCAACTGGTGAGAGATTTTTAGTAGGACCAATTTGAGTGACCTCAAATTTATTATTTTATTGCCTAAAGGCCAACAATATACACTCACATGACTGTATTTTCTTTCTTATTAGTCCATGAAGCAGCAGGAACCTATCCTTTTTGCAGTAGTAATGTGCTCCCTATGGATTTTTATATATTTGTACTGGAGAGGTATGAAGGTAACAAAGCTTAAAGGTGCATGGTTTCCAACTGAATGAATCTTTATAAAATAAATCTTTTTATCTTTATAAAATACCTCCTTGCACTAAATGATCCATGTTTCTTACTGAGCTTGTAATAGATGTTGCAAACCTTTTATAACCTGTCATTAGCATGAAATGCTTTACTTTCAGTTTTGCTGTGACGCAATACAATGTCCAATCTGATTCAAGCAAATAAACCAAAGTGACCAGGTTTACTGTGTCAAATAGAATTCTTTCTAAAGCTAAGGCTACACTGTGTGTTTTTCTACATGCATTATTGTGCACAATTTTTTTTTTTTTTTTTTTTAAACGTGCTTTTTACTGTACAGAGTATGGCAAAATGCACAGTGTAGACATAGCCTTAGATAAATGGCAGTAGGAATGTTCAACATTATTAATGCTTTAAACATTGTTACAAAGAAATTACAGCCATCAGTGTTAACTTTGGTGTTTATTTACTTGTTGTTATGAACCTTGCTGATAATGGGGATAAATTGCCCAGTTAGTAATATATACACTACACCAGGAATTTGAAACAGCCCCTAAGGCTGTCATATGCAGAGCGCAGGGCACTAGAGTTACAGAGATATTCTCAAGACAGCAGAGAATAAGGTGAGGGAGGAGCATGCTGCCTGCCAAGCTTCCTTATATGCGCACAGCACAGTGGCAGCTCAGGGAAAAAAATTAGCAGGGGGCGGAGCATACCGATTTTGAAAGGAATGCAGCTCATTTTTTCTATGTGGGGGTCATTTACCTAGCTGTGTTTGAGACCCCTATACTACACCATTCATTTCAGTAACAGAACAGAGTGTGTACCAGCTGCTTTAGTAATGTCTGTCCTACTTTGCTTGAATAGAAACACATAACATGATTTTATTGCTCCTTACAAAAATGTAAATACAAAATCACAGACTCCACAAAACCACTTTGTACGTAACAAAGTGTTCAGAATAGTATCTTTTAATCACGAATGTAAGTTCCACAACTTAGGTTCATTGATATGTGTGGGAGTTTAATATCCTAGCTGAGTAATGGTATTGGGAATTTAGTACCCAGATGAGTAATATTCACTCTACACTCCTACAACATTCCCATTTCTTACAGGCATCAAGCAGTGCTGCAGATTTTGACCTAACAAATCAAACCCTACCATAATATATACCTTGTCCTTAAATATTTCAGTTCTGAATTTAGTCCATCACCTTATTGTGTGTGGTCAACTTGGAAGGAGATTGGCACTTTAAAGCAGATTTAAATGACTTCATTGCAAAGGGATGTTAAATAAAGGTGGCCTTTTAATCGGGAAATGGGTAAAGCAATCTTATTTCAATAATATCCCCCCTAGGTCTATACATTAGGATTCCAAGATAGCTCTTTTGGGGACAGAATTCATGCTATCCAAGTTATCTGGAACATGCATATTTAGCTGCCCATGTCTCAGGGTATTTAACTGCTCTGAATGCATGTGGTTGTTATTTTATCTCTGTTTATGGGAAGCTCTAAGAATTTACCTAAATTCAGAGTTAAAGTTAAGCAATCACCTTTTTAAGTCATTCCTAACCATTCTTGATTATAACTCTGCCAGTTTATTTAAAATTGTGTTATTTAGGAATAATTGTTCCTTTAGTGTCTATCAAACCTCATTTAAATTGTTAGCTCTAGTTTGCTTTGTCAAATATTTCACAGAATGTTTAGGTACAAGTAATTAAGTCTTTTTATTCTGATTAATTTTTGGGGGTATTTTTTTGTTTGTTTCCAATTGTGGTAAAAGAAGTATAAATCTTTTTAAAATTGCTAAAATATTGTTTTATAATGCCTCTGCAAATTTTTTATTGAAAGGAGACCTAAAGGTATACAAAAGATAGACTTATTAAAAACCTTACCAGATATAGAGGTGAACTGCTACAGTCACAGCATGAGCTGTGCTGTAATTAGCCGTCACCCTATGCTTCTTCACACTGCGCAAGTTGACAGAAGCCAGCGCAAAGCTCCCTCCGCTTATTTCACCGGCCTCACACATCATCGCGATCATTGTGGGGGGCGTTCTCATTGGCCCCCGCAATGAACGTGATAATGTTTCAACCATTTATCACTGGTGGTGAAACAAATTGGGAGGAGCTTTGCGCTGGCTTCTCAGTCAGCCTGCACTGTGAAGAAGCATTGGGTGCCGGATAATTACAATACAGTTCATACTGTAACTGTAATGATTCACCTCTATATCTGGTAAGGTTTTTAATAAGTCTTTAAGATTTCTTAGGCTTAAACTGCTCTGTTCCTGCTAGATGAAAATGTGTTGTCATCCTCACTCTCACAATAGATTGGTTGTCTTTAACTAATGCTTTGTACTACAAAGGCACTAGTTACATTATTCTAAGAAGACAGCTGGTTAACACTAACCTGCTGTTGCAAAATTCTCTTAACGTGATGTAGGTGATCAGGATATATTTGAAAATATATGGGGATGATGGTTGTCATGATTGGGATCACAAGTATGGCAGCCATTGCAGCTAACCAGAGATGGGATACAAAGCCCACACAACTCACTGAAATGTACTCTCCTGGAAAAGCCATCCAGTAACCTATTCTTGCAACTGTGAAGGTTGTAAATACTGAGACTGTATCACCTACAAATGAAGCCATGGTCACCTTGTTAGGACATTATTTACCCAGAACCACTTTTTTTAAAATGTATATGCCTCTCCACCACAAGAGACCATGCTAAGTATACTGAATAAATACATATATCTCTTTATTATATATTTCTTCTCTAATGCCTTGTTTTCAGAGGACATATATTTGTCTTTGCCAGATATAAACTGTGTAACAATTTACTTAACATCATGTTGGCTCATCCTGTTTATGTTATTGATCATTACACATGAATTATTTTATTGAAACGGGATATAGGCAGTTTTATTTTTTTCTTTAACCTGCACATTTGGTTAACGTTTCAAGAAAGCTGTGTCTGTTTACACACTGACCTTCAGGAAATATAGATGCTAATCGTCCTCTAGCAAAGTACTGCAAATATTGCAGATATAATATTAATATACTATGTGAACCTGACTACAAACTTAATTTTACTCTGGGGTCTGCCCAGAGTTCAAGTAGCCAAAAGTAAGAGGGCTGCCTAGGCATGACTGTGAAAAGAAATGGAAGGCACTGTGCCTCAAATAAGGGTTTAGCTCAAAAGACATTCCAATCAAGGAGCACTAAGTCTAAAGTGTAATGTGAATAGCTGCAAGTAAAAGTCATAAATACAGATGGAAAGGTTTTAGGAACCTGTCGGAAGTAGAGATATTTGATATATGGCTGTGACCGTGGGGGGGGGGGGG